>PVKZ01000499.1:0-252500 GCA_004027375.1 Macroglossus sobrinus
CCTCCTCCTCCTCCTCCTCCTCCTCCTCCTTCTCCTTCTTCTCCTTCTTCTTCTTCTTTTTTGGTGACTAATAGCATGTCCATGTTGCTCCCTACTCTGATACCAGTCTAAGGCATATGAAGAAACTAAATGGGTCACTACTATCTAAGTCTTTGGGGCATGAGATCTCTAGGCAGGTCTTTTATTGCCTATACTTTTCAGATTCTTCTTATGTTTATTTTATTTATAATCTAAGTTTTTAGCTGTGAGGAATAGGTCTTAATGTGTCCACTCTATCCCCCTTGCTTTTATTCTTGAGCTTTATTTTTGCCTGGTATAATTTTTGGTTGACACTTATCTGTTTCAGTTTTCTTGTTTTGTGTTTTTTTCAGCACATTTTATATGTTATTTCACACTTTGGGCTTCCATTATTTATGATATATAGATACACACACATTTTACTTCTTTTACTCATCTTTCTTGAGATTTGTTGATCTTCTGGAGTGTATAGATTATGCTTTTATTCAAATTTTCAGAATTCTGGTCATTATTTGTTTAATATATTTTTCTGCCTCTTCTTTCTTCATTTCTATAGGACTATGATTACAGGTACATTGATAAGTCTCATGTTGATTCACAGATCTCTAAGTCTGTTCATTTCTCTTTCCTCATTTTTTTTGCTCTTTTTCTATCGTATAATTTCTCATGATCTACCTTCAAATTCACTTATTTTTTTATTCTGGCATCTTGAATCTGTTGTTAAACTTTCTATTGAGTTTTTCATTTCAATTATTGTAGTCTTCAACTCCAGAATTTCTAATACATGTATATGTATAATGTGTATATATATGTATAATATTTATATGTATGTACATATATACACATAAACACATATTAAATATTTATGTATATTTTGTATACATATTAGATTTTTGTATGTTTGTGTATATGTATGTATGTATCTAATATGTGTATGTGTATATATATATCTCCTTATTGAGAATTTTAATCTAATCAATCAATGATTAACCAGTATTGCTATTGTTCTTTACTGACAGATTTGTGTCATTTCCAAATTTTAGATCATTTTTTCAGGTTTATTGCGATATAATTGACAAAACACATTGTGTAAAGTTAAGGTATACAACATGTTGATTTGATATACTTACACATTTTAAAATGATTACCACTATATCATTAGCTAACACCTCAATCATATCACAAAATTATCACTTCTTTTTTATGAAGAACACATTCAAGATATCCTTTAGGTTTTACCTTCTGTTAGCCCTTTTTAAATCTCGGAATATTGGAGTTTCCCCAATATTCACTGAGGCTATATACATCCTTAATAGAATCAAACTTGCCCAATCATAATGACAATCAGAGCATAACTACACTGCATCATTGATCCTCCTCTTTTTACCTTTGTGAATCATGCCCAGGAACAATTACTGGGTATGGGTACCATCCAGAACTCCAAGTTTAGTGTACTGCAAAGAAGCTACCAGGCTATATTATCCTAACAGAGGTAGTTGGTGGAGGTTGATGGTAGTGGAGTAGCCTCAAGCCATAGATTTAAAATAATATTACCCAAAGTTTAGCAAGTTTTCAAGCATAAATGCTTCTCATATTGTTTTATACCAATGGTTCATTATCTGCTTGATGAATCAGTTGTTTTTGTCACTTTTGTCCAGTTTTATAGTTATTTTGAAGAAAAAAAATTCATAATCTCCTAATATGGTCAAGTTCTATTTTTAACCAAATTTAGGTAGTTATTTTTGTGCAAAAAAGATAGATACAGTTTCTAAGCACCTCACAGGAATGTCTCTGCTAATATTTTACTTCCTTTAAAAGTCTGATTTTCCATCTAGATGCTTGGATTTTTAGTACAATTTAATGCTGAGGAAAGGTTTGAGAAGTCTAAGCTGTTTATATAATACAAAACATTTAAATCAATTTGTTTCAGTTCTCAGTCTATTCAGAATAATTAATTGATCTTATCATTTTCTTTGTGTAGTTTCCTTTAGTGTGGACAAAATCGATGATATACAATAAATAATGATCACATGGTTTTTGTTTTTTCTCTCATTTTTTCATCATCTTTTTCATATATATCAGAATCCACTGCCATATTTATATATTTTCTTATGTCCTTTGACTTTTTAATTATTTTTATTTTTTAATTTTTCAAGTATAGCTGGCATTTAATATTATTTTATATTAGTTTCAAGTATACAACATAGTGGTCAGACATTTGTAAAATTTACAAAGTGATCCCCATCAGGACTTTTATTTTTAATAGATCTGAATAATCATTAAAAATTGTTCTTAGTTAAACCTATTTTTATTTGTCATTATTTACCCATGTAACATAAACTCTTATGGTATCATGTAATTTACTCTTCCCCTACAATTTTGTTTTTACTAGCTGTATAGTATTCCACTTTATGAATTTACCATATTCTATGTAACCAATTCTTTACAGACTTATGCTTAGGTTATTTATAATACTTTGATATCACAAATAATATAATGATGAAAATCATGTGCATTCTCTTTTGTATATGTTTAAGTAAATGATTTTAATCTTTTGTATATAATTTTTAAGATAATTTCCAAGAAGTAAAATAATGGGTAAAGATTATGCACATTTTTAGGCTTTTGATATGTATTGCCAAATTGCCTTCAAAGTAGATTGTATTAATTTTCATACTAAAATTTATAGACAATGAGGATTCATTCTTCTAGATTATGATTTATATTGGGTATTAATTGGGAATTTTTGATGAGTGATTGTATTTTTTACATCTTCATAGTTGGCATTGTTATAAAAACACAAATAATGCTAAAAGATTCTTCATAATGCCTGTTAAGATATACATAACTATTCAAAAAAAAGAACATATAAAAGCTCAGGACATCTGCATGCCATATTACATAAGATATTAAGTGCTTAACTATTATTTGTCCACTTATAAAACATGTTGTGGTGGGATTAAATTGCATCCCCAAAGAGAAATTAGCTTGTATTATACTGAGGTATTTATTATTGCAACATATGTAACAGATAATATTTGTTTATACTTTTAATTACTTACATTTTCAGCCAAGAAAATCTCTGAGGATAATGCTTCATTTACAAGACTGTCCTGGCAAAAGACAACATAATGTAATCACGTATTACCAACAATTCCATGACAACATTGCAGTGGTTTTAAAATGACTTCCAAATAAAAGCTTAATTATAGCAAACCATACAAATTAAACAGAAGATACAATAATGGCACTAAAATTAAATTAAGAAAAAATCATACAGTACATAGAGATGTGAATAGAAATGAAGATGCTGAACGTAAATACCTGGCCCATTGTCCATTATGTGCTTGAATCCCATTGTTGAAGTCTAATTGTTCCTTCTTCAGAACTTACAATGCTGGATACAAATGAGGCATATGGCTATACACGAAAGTCAGAACTGATGCACTATATGGAAGAAATAAACTACTTTTTATTAAAACTCATTTTTACTTTTCTCTTTTAGTGAGGTTGGTCTGGGGGAGGAGTGGAGCTGGGGAAACAGAATTATATTAATAAGGGCAGGAGTCATTTAATTTTATCCATTTCTCAATTAAACATTTATAACATTCAGTAAATGGCCTAAAGATATCTAAATTGCAAGTTTTCTTATTGGTTTGGGAACATATTTTTGATTGACTATTTTAATATATTTCTATCCGCTGTCTCATAGTCCTAAAATTTTAAATAAAGTGAGAGAACTATGCTGAAAATTTTAACTTGTGAAAATTTGGTGAAGTATAATCAGGAATATCTAATAAATTGAAACCAGAAAGTTGTATCTTTATGTTAGTGTATAATACTTATTTTCTAATATGCATGATGTTATTCCACTTGATAAATTACAGAAATCTAGTACAATGTATCTCTTCACAAAGCTGTCCTCAATGTGAGAGAAGACAGGCCTTGTTATTTATATTGGATTCAACCACCCTCTGATATATGAGATATGAGCTGATCTGGCTGCCCTCTCTTTATGAGCTCACTCTCCATATGGCACACATCTTCCAAGTGAAGTAACTAAGGATGTATATTTTAAAAGCATCTCTAAGGTGGCGGTAGATGAAGGTTTGTAGTCACATGAGGAAAAATACAGAGGAGGAAATTGAGCTGCAGTACAAGAGGACTCAAGAAATGGTTATAGATCTGGCTGGATAGATTTGGAGGACATAACTAAAATGCAAATACCAAAAGGAGAGCCAAACTATAACCTTAGACAATCATAAGGCTGCAATTGGATTTGTTCTCCTTCTCAAAATGTTCAGAAGTATTTCATATTCATTTTTCTCAACTAGCTGATGACAAAGGGCCAGTATGATTATCTGAGTAAAACGAAAGACAATGCAGTGCAAATGACTTTCTTGAGGTCTTTCATCTTAGTAAAATCAGAACTAAAATATATGTTACATTTTATTTTTGTACCTTATGCCATAGGTTTATGTCTTCTACCCAAGTGCGACAGCCAAAAATATCACCAGACATTGCCAAATGTCTCCTGTGGTCAAGTTGCCCCTTGTGAAAAAAAAAAAAAAAGTTTCACTTGAAACTCCAGAGTTGGTATAAAGATTATTTTAAGCTGAAGACACTTTAGATTCAATGGATGCAAAAAAATAAAATAAAATAAAATAAAAAACTTTCCTAAAGCTCTCCTTATCTGACTAAAAGCAGAAACTTCTGAGAAATGAAAACTATCATAAATTTCTTCATTGAGGTAGCTTCTCCTCTCAGTGCAGAGAACAAGAGTAAATCTGTTAATCTGTTTAAATTCTGTCCCAGAGAATTTAATGGTGCAGAAGATGGTACAAAACCCACTCATATCTGTATAGACAAACATCACAAATTTTCTTATCTTCCATTTTTTCTCATAAATTTTTTTTCCCTAAAGAAACCTATTTTTTTTCTACTAGAGTCTTTTTTTCCCCTTACTCTTTCTCTACTAAGTTAGATATCTAAGTCTCAAATTCTAACCTCCTCTTTGATTTACTCACCAGTGAGTAAATCCTACATATGCATCTTGAAATAAACCTTTCCTCCAGTTAATCGGTCTTTTGTCAGTTTAATTCAAACTCTCTCGGTTACTGAATCTAAGAGGGTAAAGAAAAGTTTTCCTCCATTACAGATACTTATTAAAATACAGTTTTCTGGGACCCAACATAGGCCTGTTGAATCAGACACTCCAAAGAAAGATTCTGAAAATAAACATTTTAAATAAAGATCCTGATGACCTTTATTAAGAAGTTTTAGCAATGTTGCATTGTGAGCCGATTGTCATGAAGATCAATGGTTTGACACTTAAGGGAATCAAGCTGAGAATCAAAGTATACAGTTTCCAATTAGAGACAAAATACATAAGAAAACAAGGTATAGAAGTCATTACTAATAAGATCTTCATCTTTTACTCAGTCTACAAGTCAAATTTTAGCATTTATTCCTGTCCTTAACTTAAGTAATCTTGCCCCTTTAAACAGATCTAACAAGAAGACAACATTCAATTTATTCCCACTTTATCAGAATATAACAATATTTTTATTGAGTACATACTATGTGTAAGTTACTATTCTAATTATTAAACTCAATAATTTAACAATCTTATAAATTAAATACAATGATTACCTCCATAAGAAAACTGAGATAGTAGATTAAATAACTTTCCCAAGATCACACTGTTAACCAATACCCAAAGAACAAGTGTAATCTAAACAAGAATGGTGCCAGAGCCTTATTTCTGTTTAAAATTATAAACTTCTATGCTCCCAAATGGCCTAAATTTGGTGGAGAGAGATTTTAGAAAAAACAATTTATTCAAATTCAATATAATACAGAGCCCTAAATATGCAAAGAAACATTTTCTATCAGAGAAAACCCCAAGAATATTTAACCAAATATTAAAATAATAATAATAAATGGCTTAGGTAGTATGGAAAAAAAAAAAAGATTTCTAAGGGCTAAGAGACCATAAAAAGTCTTGAAGCATTTTTGCCTTAAGGATGTTTACTTATCTGCACCTTCCAAAGGTGCCATCGTGGGAAAGTAGGACAGGGCAAAGTTAGGGCCAAAGCTATTTAGGGGTCAGATAGTCTTCTCCAAAGCTGAACTCCAAAAGTATAAAGCCTTCTGTAAGTTATATAAGAAACAACCTATCACTTTAAAGAACACTTACCTGTTTTGGCTTTGCTTTTGAGAAAATAGAGAAAGAAGTTTCACCTGAAAATTTCTAATCATCACTCTGCACTCACATGATTTGAGGACTAGATTTTAAATTTCTATTTTGCCCCCCAAAATCCCAAGCCAAAAGTTCAGTTTAAAATGTTATTCAGTTAATTAGAAAAATTGTGTAGGGGAAAATATTAAACTATACAGATATACTCTATGAAACTAAATAATAACCACTTTATGGGGTTGATATAAAATCAAGATAGAATAAAAATCTGTGCAACAATAGCATATTAGAAAGTGGGTAATCAGAATTTAAACATCCTAAACACCAATATTATTTGGGAAGGAGTGAAGATTTTTACTATTTAGATTTTGTTAAATCGTATATGCATGATGAAATTTCTAAATTGATAAAGTTATTACATATAACTTCTCATCTAGTAGAGAACACTTTAAACTTATTATTTGCAAGTTATATAATTTCTGACAAAGAAAATCTATGAAAATTATGGACAAATTATCAGAATTTAAGAAAGAATTTTTTAAGCTTTATTAGAAAATTCATTTGTAGAAGTAAAAAACTTTCCAGTAAATCAGTCACAGAGAAGTGATATCTCCAGGCAATCTTCTTGCTTGCTTATTCAGAAGACCACCAGGATATGGTCTTAAGCTTTATAAGCTACTTCCTCTGGAAGCTCAGGGCTGATCTCCTCTTACCTGGCATGGTAGAGAGTCAGTCACTGGCTGGTTAATAAAGGCTCATAATTCATCTTAATTGGCTCCATGGGTCTTAGAATTGATCACGCCACAACACATTATATGAAGGTGTAAAAGAACAAATGTATATAACAGAATGATTTAGAAAATGTGATGAATCAAAAAATAAATGTACAAAAGTAGTAATAAAAGTAAAGTATTATAAATAAATCTAAAAATGATGTGTAACGTCTAGAGAAAATACAAACTCTAAGGCTAGGAGAAGATAATTACAAAACACACAAAGACAAAAGATTAGCATTAATAATATATAAAGAATTCCTACAAATCAATAATAAAAAGATCAACAACTCAATGGAAAAAATGAGCAAATGACATAAACAAGCATTTCAAAGAAGACAAAAAATAAATAAATGACATATAAATATATTAAAAAGTTATTCAACCTCCCTAGTAATCATTAAAAGGCAAATTAAACTCAAAATGATGTACTATATCTTACCCATCATATTGATAATAATTAAAATGTTAGTAAATTCTAAACCTTGACTATTATTTAGAGTAATCATATATAATAGAATTTTAAATGGCACATCTTTGCTGCAATTTGCATTATCTAATAATTTTGAATGTACACACAATACTTTGATTCAGCAATTTTAATTCTAGATATTTAGCTTATATATACAAGAATGTTCATGCACTACAATAATATTGAAAACAAAATTTTAAAATCCAGAAACAATCCAGATGATATTTACCAAGAGTAAAATGGATTAAACAAAGTATCTTAAAAATTAGGACATTATTTGAAGTAAAAATGAATAATTTACACATTGATAAATCTTTAAAAAGTCATAAAGTTGATTAAAAAACAATACATAAAAACATATAGATGGTATGATTTCAGGTATAGGATGTTAAAAGTTATAAAATATTTTAGGGTGACTACATAATAAATAATAAATAACAAATAAACATAAGTGAATTTTCCTACACATTTTTGCATTTTATGTATGACATACTTCAGACAAAAAAATAAAATCAGTAAAAAAAGGTATGCCGGCAAGTAAAGAAAATTTTTTTTCCATAATGGTTGCCCTATTCTGCATGATCTTTGGTCTTTAAATGTAGTTTTAATTTCTATACATCATTTTTCCTAGACCAGCTTGCTACAAAAAATTATAATTGGTTATCATAAAATTTCATTTCCCCTGGTGTGTTTTACTAATGTCATATGAGGACAGAATATTTATATATTAGAGATGAAAAGAGATGTTCCTACTGTTTCTATTATATTATGTTACTTTAAATAGTAAACATAACTCTAAAAGTTAAATATCTGCTTAAAGGGAGAAATAACATTGGAGACTGTAATGATATGCAAATACTGTTAGCTCTTCCTGGAAGAATCAAATTTATTTTTTGTTTTGTGTGATTTTATTTATTGTCTTTTTGGAAGGTATAAGAATAATAATCCAAACCTTTTAAACGACTCAGGAGACATGAATTTGAAGAAAATATAAACCCATTTTCTAATTTTTATGACTAAAATATATCACCATTTGCTTGGAAAAACTGAGAGACATTTTTTCTTATAAAATATTTTTTAGTTCTAAAATTACATATATCTCATGAATATAAAATCAAACAGAATCAGGTAGACAACCAACATAAGCATTATTCGTAGAGGAAACATCTTGTACCCAGAAAATACTCAAATTATTTTGAACTCCCAAACAACAGTGTACTTATATGGATTATACCTGATTAACTAGTAAAATTATTTTTTAATGAGTTAATAATGATGTTCTTCACTTGCCTCTTGCTTTCAGTATGACAATTTATTTTAGACAGTTAGTATTACCTGATTACATACCTACAAAAATCCATGACCAACTTCATTAGCAAAGACACAAGAAATAACAAATCAAAATTTAGTTAAGAATGGCAACTAATCTAGTAAATGAGATAAAAATAAAGCAAAAATTATTTACTCATAAGAAATTTTAAGACCTTGACTTTGCAGTGAAATTGAACTTTTAGAAAGCCCTAAGCTCTAATAAAGCAAGGATTTATTATCAAAAGTTTCTATTAAGAGTAAAAATAGGAACAAATTAATGACTTAAAAAAGAACATGGAATTATGAAAATATCTGTTAAAGACAAATTTAATACCATTTACCTTGAGAAATAAGCATTGCCCTCAGAAATTAGCCATATCACACTGCGATATATACCTGGTCACATGAATCTGAACATTCTGGCTCTTGTAAATTATGTTCTAAAACTGCCATAGCACCTTTTAGTTACAATTCTGAATGGGGACAAACTTGATTTAAAAAAGAAAATAAAGATTTTTTTTTTGAATAAAATAAATGTAAGTTTTGGTTTACACTCCTGTATTAATTTGGACTGTAAATTGCAATTAACAGAAATGAACTCGAGATAGATTAAGATATAAAGAAACACACAGAAAAGCCCAAACATTATAAATGATACATAGGCGTATTATAGTCCCTGAAGAAAAAAAAATCTAACTGAGCTCCTTAAACAAGAAATTGCACTGGCAGTTTCTCTCTCTTAACTGGCTTTCTCTCCCTCTCGATGACCACCATGTAGTGAATGAAAGAGTGACCTCACGCTTCTAAATTTTCCGTTGCTCCTAATTGAACAAGAATATGTTAGTATCAATGAAAAATTCCTTGAAAAGAAAAACCTTTCTTCTCAGACTGAAGAAAATACTCTTTTGGTTCAATCAACTAG
This sequence comes from Macroglossus sobrinus, assembly GCA_004027375.1. Lineage (NCBI taxonomy): Eukaryota > Metazoa > Chordata > Mammalia > Chiroptera > Pteropodidae > Macroglossus > Macroglossus sobrinus. Next base: position 9,696 of record PVKZ01000499.1, read on the forward strand.
AATAGGAAAATTGTATAGCTAACAAAAAGCAATTGAGGTAGTGGCTATTTGTAAATGGGAAAAATATTCGATGGGGTATTTATTATAATACCAGTAGGGATTCAGAACCCCCTGTCCTGGGCCCATTTACTAACCCAGGAATTTAGATTTCCTCAGCTACTCTATGCCTGGACCTATTTCTCTGTTGTAATTATATTACTACTACATTGAAGAGATTAACAGGTCTGTGCTAATGTAGGTGTTTATGGCTTAATAGGACAGTTTAGTTTTATTTTGAAAGGAATCAAGTAGTGAGCTTCTTATTGTGGTGACTGCTCATGAGGAAGACTGGTGAGATAAGTGGGCCTTTGATTTTTGGGTACTCCTCTGTCTTAGTATACAGCTGAAACGGTTTCCTTAGAAAGCAATATGAAGGTAGCAAGTAGAATTTTACTGTTTGTGTTGGATTTAGCTTTGGTGTGTACTTTCTTTCACAAATAGTGAATTACCTAGAGACCAAAAAGACAAAATTCATTATAGCGTGGGGGTTATGTGTACTAGCTGTAGAGACACACTAGCACAACCTGAGCTTTACCATTTACTAGTTATGTGGCCTTCATCAAATTTCTTAACCTATTTGTCTCACAGTTTCCTCAACTATAAATCTGGTATAAAAATTAAATAAAATAATTAATCCGAGTAAATTGTTTAGAACAATACATAGAAGAGTGGAAGGACTCAATGTTTTGGTTGTTTTATGAGGAGTGGTCTTAAGAGGTGCTCTATTCCTGGCTTGCCAATTCTGTTTAAGTAAGCCAGGTAATAAGGCTAATTTACTGTGAAGCTAATTAAAATTAGGTTTCCAAATTCCTAACTTTCTGAGGCTCATCTACCTATTATTGTTATTTTTCTTTTCTTAAAACACACCCCAAATTGTGTAAGTTTAGAGCCCTTAATTCTATCCTTGGTCAAGTAGGATGGACCCGGTTTAGATAATTATTCTTTACAAGGGCATTTTCTAACTGCTGATTCCAGAATCCCTTTCATGGAGAGTTATCTTTGAGAAAGAGCAGAAGTTCTTGGAATAGTAGATGGGATTCCCAGACCCTTGCTAGCCTGCACTAAGTCGTGAGAGAAAGACGAATTAGAAGAAATGGCTCTATGTAATAGAAGGGAGAATAAGTTAAGGTTTCTTAAGTAATCTGCAAAAGGGAAATGGAGGAAGAGAAAGGGGAGAGAGAGAAACTGCATTTTGTACAAAGTGACTCCTGCTGGAGAAATACCCAAATTCTCAAAAAAGTCCTTTGAATTCACAAAAGTTATGGGAATAAATATTTATTATGAGAATGGAAGAAACATCTGAGTTCCAACCCTGGTTAGCCCCTGGTTAACTTATGAGGAGACAGGGCCTCTAAAAATGTAATCACCCTGGGAATACACATAAATCTCAGAGAGGGTGCCATAGTATGTATGTCTGCAGGAGCAGATGCTGAGAAGAGGATTCCAGTGTGAACAGTTTATTTGGAAAGAGAAGAAACCACCAGTAGGGTGGGGAGGAAGAGAAGGCAGCCCCCCAAATGTTCATTATTAAGCCATCCACCACTGTGGGGACTGGACTTAATCTTCTTAAAGGTAAGCCAGTGTGAAACACACATCTCAGAGTTACTTTCTCAGAAGAACTAGGAAATCTGTATATTAGTCCTGTCAATCATTGGTTGAGGGCTACTCTTAGAGGATATTCCTTGGCACTTCTGGCCCCAAGAGAAAGAGGTAAATATGCAGGTGCTAGAAGTTGAAAGTTGAGTGAGGGGACATGGGCAAGACACCAACATCATCTATGCCAGTGGAGTTTTGATTTCTGTTGGCTCCGGAACTGATAAGAATTTCAATAAAAATTCACTATATTTCTGAAGGTCAGAGTACTCCCAATGTCTCCTGAATTGCACGACAATATTTTATTTAGTTTTAAATTTCTCCTCACAAAGGATTGTTTCTTTTTAAAAATGTCTTTATACAGATGTGGCTAAGAAATATGTTATGAGTCTTATCTGTACTTTTCTCTTGAACCATTCAGCTTCTAATTATTTTCCTCTAAACATTCATATTCTTTGTCCAAAGATAATTTCTCCTTTGCACAATGCCACCAAAATTAGTGTAAAAACTCTCACTCTCCAATTTTTAATAACCTTTAAAAATTGTATTTAAAGGCATATTTTCTCCAATAATTACCTTTTTGCAATGCTCTTATTTCTGTCTTTATTTCTATAATTCCAGAATCTAAATATTGAAGTTTTATTCTTCCTGCTTTTAGAACAAGGGGAAAAAATCATTTGTTAACAGAAAAGAAAAGATTCTCAGAATTAAAAAAATATATAAACCATTCTATTGTCAGTATAACACGTTTAAACACAGGCACACCCCTTGCTCCAATTCTAGTAGCTCAAAGCTTAACTTAACCATCTCCTATAGCATTGAGTAGTCTCTGCAGGCATCATGTTTGATGTGTGTAAATGTTCAATATATACCTATAAACTGTTGTAAAAAAATTAAAATATCACAGATTTCATTTATTTTGAAATGATACACTTAGGATTAATGGCAATAGAAATGTGAATCAATTCAGTAATTGGGGAACATACATTATTCTTCTTTTAATAATCTCTAAATATTATTAATATGTTACTTATATATTATTAATATAATAATATTATGTCATTTATCTTTTTATTTCCTTAGAGTTTCAATCCCAGTATTGAATTTTCTTTGGCTTGAAAACATTTTAGTTCCTTTCTAAGTGAACAATGACTCCCTTTTCTTCGATCCTTTAACGTCTACAATAGAGTCTCTAATACCGGGGGCCATCCTTGCCTCCATGATTATGAAGACAGCTCTGGTTCTCATAGTTCCACAAGGGTTATCAACCTGCTTTTTCTCTTCTTGAGGTAGAAGGTTTTCTTCTGAACCAATTATCCTCCTATCTTTGTCCTCTGCAGAATTGGTTTTCTACTCCCAGCTATTTTTTCTCTTAGGGTAAATTTTCTGTCTGGATCATTTCGCTTATTTCTCAACCTTCTTAAAAACTGGATTCCCTTGCCTTTGAGAATTCTCAACTTCACTTAGTATTTGACATGTTTAAAAATTCTTTGATTCTAAGGGAATTTAGTTTTTCTGCTATTTGAAAAGTGCAAAGCAGGTCATCAGTTCAAAAACACAGAAACATATATTACCTACAGAAAGAACCCACAGCTGTGTTTTCCAGGTGCCATAAAAATCACCTTGTAAGTGAATTATCCAATTATCATGTTTTATCTCTCCTTAACCACTAGTAGGTAGGTACAAACTCAAGAAATTACTGAACACAGAAACACTTCACCAATGATTAAGAAGTTTTTCTTAATTATACATGACCAAGTTTTATAATTTGTTGGCTCTGCCCTAATATTCATCTTCCTAACAACACTAAAGATGATTGACTACATACATGAAAAATTGATTTTTTGTGTGTAAATAACTTCTAGTGACTAAAGGCTTGTCTCAGGAACCCAATATTTTATTAGAAAAGGTTGATAGCTATTGCAAACCCATAAGTATAAGAAGGTAGATTGCAACAACAACATCTAGAGAATGAGAAGGGAATGCATAATGGTTTTCTGACCCACTCATGAAATAATTATATTTTTATAATCAATTAAGAAAAGGGAACCATGACAGTTCCATAATGCAAATTTGCTTTCTTGGCTATATGGCGGAGGCAGGGCAGCTGGCAGGTGTGTGTATAAGATTGCTCCATTAAGATTTTTCTCCAAACTTCAGTAACAGGAATAGAGAATTCAAGACAAAACAAAACTTTCTGAGGTTGCTTGGAGAATTTCTCCATCTATCCTCTGGACCTGACGTAAAATCAAGGAAGCGTACACTGTAGCAAATCTTCCCATCCTGGGCCGCTAGAAATATGTTCTCATTTGACCTGTACACATGGAGCAGCTATGGTTTTTTCGTCCTTCTCAGTTGTGTAATTGGGATTGGAATGGGTTTTGAATCAAGAAGACCAGTATCACACCCAATCTTCAGGGAGTCAGGACAGTTCTTCAACTACATAGAGTGCATGGGGTGGAGGGCGGGGGTGCGGGAAAGGAAGTGCTGTTAACTTGTGACTAGGCAGTGATTAAGCACTCAGGGACAGCAATTCAGATGGGAGGAATATATACCTCCTTGTTCATAACAGAGGGATGTTTCTTAGCATTATGTTTTACTTTCTCAAATATAATACTGTTCCTTGATATGTGATAACAGATTTGCTTATGTTTCTTCTTTCTATCTTGTCCTCCACTGATAGACCTCCACACTCATTCTGCACAGTTAAGCAATTCTTTGCTGTCTGCCTTCTAACTACTCCATACTCAAGTACTATAGAATATAGTAATATTTTCCAACACTCGTTGAGAGTAAGAGACTTTGTAGTTAATGATGGCAATATCGATATCCATACTCATCAGTTTATATAGATATAGGTGATGCTTAAAAGCTTTCACCAACAAGAAGTTTTTAAACATCTAATCATCTGATACTAGCCATTGGGGGATAGAAGTAATAATAATAATAATAATAATAATAATAATAATAATAAAGCATGAATCCTGTCCTCAAAGGATTTTATAATTGAATGGGGAGGGAGGCAAGTGAAAAATTTTTTATAATATAACATGATATCAACTTACACACAGCACTGAGGAAAGACCCCCTAATCCAAACTCAGGGTAGAATGATATGGAATAGAGAATTAGTAAAGTATCACATTGTGGGCTTCTTGAAGAAGAAGATTCCTGAACTGAGTTTATAAGGAAATATTTCAATAAACATAGGATGAAAATCTAGGCTGACAATCAAGAAGATAACTTGGCATACTTTGAAGAACTAGTAAATATGGGTTGAGTACAGTATGTTGGGTCAAACATGATGAGAGATGAAGCAAGAGAGACAAGTTAGTGTGAGATCATGAGATCTGTAGATCCCATGGCCATAAGCCCAGAATCTAGAAAGGTGAGAAATAAAAAACAAAAACAAAAAAAACAATGAATGATACAATGAACTGAATTGTGTTCCTCCCCAATTTATATATTAAAGCCTTAACCCCCAATGTGACTGGATTTGAAGAAGGAGCTTTTAGGAGGTAATTATGGTTAAATAAGGTAATTAAGGTTAAATAAGAAGAGTAAGATATATAGAGAGAGATAGAGATAGAGAGGTGAGAGAGAAAGAGAGAAAGAGAAAGATGGAGAAATCTTTATCTTCTTAAATTCATGTGCATAGATAGAGAAAAGTTCACATGAGAACATAAAGAGAAGGCAGCTGTCTGCAAGCCAGGAAGGGAATTCTCACCACACCCTGACCATACTGACACCCTGATCTTAGACTTTCAGCCTCCATAAGAGAGAAAATAAATATCTGTTGCTTAATCCACCTAATTTGTGGTATTTTGTTATGGCAGTCTGAGCAGATTAAGACAAATAATGTTAAACAGCAGAGTAGAGTGATCAAATGTATATTACACAAAGAGGATAATATTAGATAGAGTTATAATAGATTGAATAACAGAAAGAAAAAGACTAGAGATAGAAAGAACATTATACTACCCAAAAAAACAAGTAAGAAGGATCTTGACTAAGATATGGACAGAGGGATAGTGTGAAGACACTGGAATTGGAGAATTGAGTAACAATGGATGTTGTTGATAAGAGTTTGAAGTTAAAATTCTGTCTTATGCTTGGTATGTGGAGAAAACTTTTCAGGCTAATTGTTCACTTTGTAAGTGTTATATAATACAATCTAAAAATTTGCTTAATCAGGCACATGAAACTGTAGTGTGTCACAACATGCTGAAAGCACACAAAAGAGTGTAGGCATCATTGTTACCCCATCCTTAGTGTGGATTCCTGCTTGTCTTGCAGGCTGCCTAACTCATGGCTGTCTGACACACTGTCTCAGTGAGTAAACCAGTGTCAATCCAAGTTTTAAACATTTAAAAATATTATTTTTATTTTTATTTTTTAAAAATAGAAATAGAAATCTTAATTTTTCCTTCAGCTACACACTTGTGGATAAGTATCTGGCTCTGGAGAAGACTAGCATAGTAGATATTGCTTCAGTGAGATGACTATAATAGAAAAGAGATTTCATCTTGGACTATATCGAGTTTTAATTGCCTTAGGGATATCCAAGTAATAACCAGTAATTAGTTGTATATTTAGGTCCAGATACCAATTGAAAGACTTGAACTGAAATTATCAGTATCTTATTGGTTATTTATACCTAGGAAAGGATGAAATTACCCATAAAATATTTTATAACATAGTTATTAATATAAAAATAGGAGAAGATCATGAATGGACACCTGGAGAACATGAAAAATAAAAACTCCAAGTAGGAAAAAAGTTCTATGAATGAGTTTGAGAAAAAAAAATCATTAATGTGTATGTAATACTTACTCTATACCTGACAGTGATGTGATATTTTAATCTTCACAACAACTTCTGGAGGTAGATACTGTTATTATCCTCACCATTTTACACAGAAATTTTAGTTGGTAGCCTCAAATTCACACAGCAATTGGAAGAATAAGAATTTTAACCCAGGTAATTTGTCTACAGAGTTAGAATAATTAACCATTATTTCATTCTAACTAGAAGGAAAATCAGAGGGAAATGATGACACATAAACCAATGTGGGGAAGAGCTTCAAGAATAAGATAAGGTCAATAAAAGCAACAACTCATTGGATCATTAGGTAAAGCTTGACATGCATCCACTGAATTTAAACACAAAGAAGCCACACTGTTGAGGACAGTTTGAGACAGTGGATATATGGAATAAGTAGAGAGGTAGAAAGATGAGTTTAATGAGAAGAGTCATGATTGGGAAAAGAGGCTGTGAAAACACTGTCAGATAGAGTTCCCAGGAATTGAACTTTCAAAGGAATGAGAGATGAAATTGCTGCTAGAAGGAAAATATAGGTTCAAGGTTTCTAGGTGGTAGATCCAAATCATTAAGGCACACAGAGGCTGGAACTGACCTTACCTACAGGCTTATCCAGTGTAAAGCAAAGGACTGTATTGAACCTGTTTTCTATTGTTGAATATGCCAGTTTCCTAGATTCGGTTTTCTACCTTGTTCAGTAAGACATTTGGGAATGGTGCTTAAAGAGAAGACCAAGAAATGTCCTTCAGTTCAATAGAACAAATAAATGAAATTTATTGATAGAGCTAAGACTTACTATGTAGCATAGGTAGTATAAGGGCCCAATTTTATCACTATTATTGACAGATGATAGCACTTAATAATAAGATAAACATTTCATACAACAAAGAAAGTATTTAGTACAAGATTATTAATTAAACAATTCACTTTCCAAGTTGAGTTTCAAAAAGAATAAAACATTTTTTCAAAAATTTTAGCTATTTCTAGAGTCCTTGAAAATATAAACAAATATTCTTGGTAGCCATAAAAATATTTTTTGAAAAATAATGTCATAGAGAATAGGAAAATAGTTTTGTAAAGTATCTTCATGAAGTAAGTGCCTTCAGGAATGTAAAGAAAAAGAAAAGCTTATATAATGTTACAAGAGGAAAAGAATGGAAAAAGGGTGTGTTGAATGTAATGATTCCAATGGAATAAATTTATATGTATATAAATACATATGTAGTATGAACGTACATTTAACTCAAAAAATACTAAAAATATTAGGAGAGAAACGTAAATATAAACATTTCAATAGTATAAAGTAAAACATACTGAGTACTCAGTTAAAGTGGGTATTTTTATTTCTGTAAGAAATAAATCAGTAGAATATGTTTAAAAATTAAAATCATAAATTTAAGAACATATGACAAAAGTTCACAGACATAACAAACTATGGGTCAGAAACTAATTTAGAAATTCCACAACCAAATGTAGAAATCATAAGATCACAGAATATTAAAGTTGAAAGATATTTTAGGAAACATTTAGCTCTTTCTTTTACAGATGAGGGAATGACATGAATTTGTTACATTTCTTCTCAATGGCTTACACGTTGAATGGAGAGTTTGCCTCCCATGACATGTGGTATTTTACAGTAGAGAGGAGATTCATTTGTGGTTGACTTAGAATGTTTTACAAGAAATAAGAAGGGCATGTTTAAATTACTTATAAGAGAAAGCGTCCTAAAGGCAAGAGCAATTTAACAATGGAATAGTCACCTAAAGAGGTCATTGAGGAAACATCAATAAGACATTCAGAAAGAGATTAAATATAATTCTAAGGGGAATAATATAAGTGTCTGGCAATAACATGCACTAGGTACAGAGGTCTGAATACAATGACCTGTCATTTTCCCCATAGTCCCTGTGTCTATGATTCACGTAAAATAATCATGAGAGCAAATAGAAGTAAGGTGAACATCAAAGGGAGAAAAAAATCACTAGACAAAATAAAATAGGTCTACCAGAACTGACATGATAGTACAGAAGAAAACAATTCGTTTTTAAATGAAGAGCTTACTAAAGAGCATTCTGCTGGTACTTTTTGCTGCCTCTGTCCAGAGGAATGATGGCAAGAAATTCATTGGCACTCTGTTAAAAGCCAAAAGATTATTTTAGAGTTTTTCTAGCCTGCAACACAAGTGCAGACTGCTTTTAAATTTCTATGATCCCATCATGGAAGGGATGACCGATAAAAGGAACTTTCATAAAAACCTATATGGAGTCAGAAGAAACATCCAAAGCATTTAGTAACCTGTGAAGGTTTATGCTGGCAGCAATAATGTCAACAATGCAAAATCATAAAATAAGAAAATATTTCAACTGTAAGGAACTTGAAAGATCTTTAAACATAAAGTCTGATGTGATTGGAAAACAGTAGGCATGGGCTTGCTCATGTTCCATGTGAATATAATCAACCACACCATTATTCATATTATGATGTGCTAAAACATACTCCAAGAAAATATAGGTGAACAATTACTATGAGAAATTGCTGTCTTTGCAGTTAATGAAATCAAGAAACCATGACAGAAAATAATGTTGATTTCGATTACATTTAAATTTGAAATTTCTGTATATCAGAAATCACTATAAATAATATTGAAAATCAAAGAACAAGGTGGAAAATAAATTTGAAATTTCTGTATGTCAGAAATCACTATAAATAATATTGAAAATCAAAGAACAAGGTGGAAAATAAATAAGTAAAGTCTTTTGACATTCACAAGAGAAAGACGAATACCCAGTTTTCCACACAAAGTATCAGGTGTTCGCACACTCTTGCACAGTTACAAATGGCTATGACCATTGTAAGTTTCATCGCAAATCAAAATGAGAATTAAATAAGATTTTAAAAAATTGATCAAAGTGGTAGGAATTCTTTAAAAATAATAATACATAATTTTGATGAGAAATTATATTTTGATAAAAAACACATATACATTGATGGCATAAAAATGTATGAAAACTTTCTGAAGAATAATTTGGGAACACAGGTTAAAAACCTTATTTTGCATATTTTTTACCCAAAATTCTAAATAATTTTCTAAAGAAAGTAATCATGAGTGAGAAAAAAATGTAACTGCAAGCATATATATCGCAGCACCATTTATGGTAAAGCAAGATGAGGTGTCTTTGGCCATTTTTTCTTAGTGACTCTTTAGTGGTTCCTAGTGCTTATTATCTGACTCCACTCAAGTCATCCAGTAAGTAACAGTTCTAGATTTACAAACCTTTAATAGGAAACTTCTACTCTGAATTTCATGAGATTAATTTTATGTTGTAAGACTCTTGTATATCTTTGGAAAATAATGGGAAAAAATTTATGTACAATGTAATAAATCTTATATAATTATGAAGTAATTCTTAAAGTGCTGTGGTTTCCCCAAGACATTTCAAGAATATATTTATGTTAGAGATACGTGATCAGATATATGTCCTGAATGGTAACACTTTTTGTGATTGTGTTATTTTAAACAAATTGAAGTTTTAACTTACTTAAAAAAAGATAAAGAACACAGCACCAGGATTTCTTGAATATAAAACCTAAAACTTAAATTGAAAGTGGTATACAAAAGCCCCTTTGATGGTTATTCATGGAAAATGGCTAAACTCTTTGGCATTTTCCCTGATGTTGGGAGCCATTCTTGCTGAATGCCCTACAGCTGATGGATAGTCTGTGCAGATGGAGGAAGTTTGGCTTAAAGGAAAACAGGTGAGAGAAGTTATATAAATGTCAAGCAATCGTTTACAGGGTGTGGGTTTTGCTTTTCATGCATTGTCAAGGATATAAATATGCAGTGTTAAATAAATGGTGCCACAGTATTCACTGTGAGCCCTCCCGACTCTATCTTTTGTCTCTCTCTCTATCTATCTCTTTCTATCTTTTCTCAATCCTCACTCTCCCTCTCGGGAACTGTTCGATCTTAGCCGGCAGGCTCCAGCAACTTGTTAGGTTCTACTGTTACACACAAAGCACAGAAAATTCTGTCTACTAACTTTATGTTTATGTAGCCATCTAACTCTTAAGTGCCTAAATTATAGAAACACAGATGACTCCTAATTGAAAGGTAAAAAGAAGAGAGAATGAGGCTGCTAGCATCTTAATAGATAAATTTGGGTTATCATAACAAAAATGAGTTAAAACTAATCAAAAAAATTCAGGACTCCACTTAATTTCTATAGCATTCCTGTCTTATAACTGCAAGTTTCAGCTCTGACCTGACACAGATAACTTTAAATTCCGACAAGCAGATGCTGGAAGAAACTTTGGGGAGCAACCCCAACAGAGAATACATTGAAAAGCTTTGAGAATTTCACAAGAACCTATCTATACCTTATGTGGCTTCTCTCAGAATTTACTTGGTGCAGAGAACTTGCATACTTGAGTGAGACTTCAAAAATGTTGAGTATGATGGACTCCTACATCCTATGCAATGCACTTTACTCATCTACAAATCCAACTGTAGACTAAGCATCAAAGAAAAAGGAAAACCACAAGATCAAGAGCCCCTAAGAAAGAGACCAAGATAAATTATCATAAATGCTCCCCCAATTAATGTATTTTTGAAGTATTGGGCAGTAGTAAATTCAAGGGAAATATATATATATATATATATATATATATATATATATATATATATATATTTAAGGACATCTTAATTATTTTCTAAATTTTAATTCTTAGATTCTTAAAATCTTATTCTTAGGTTTTAAATTTTTATTTATAAAGCTTACCTTGAACTTTATATTCAATTATAATCATTTAAAAATTATTTGACTAGAAAAATATTGGTAACTGTAATATACTGGAATTAATATATCACAGCTCACAAAAGTAAATTTGGCATACGTTTCCTAATTCCACATTTGGTGGCATTGATGGTATAGTTTAAACTTGGCTGTGGCAGAAATATTTATACCATGAAAATCAGCAAATCCTAAAAGTCAGGAATTGTTTATTCTTTCAGAAAGTCAGCTGCGATTTATTAGTATACATAATTATAATAATTACATATTATATATAATATTATGCAGTTTGCAAGTGTGAGATGAATAATCCAATTAATCATAACAATTAAAACATACAATATCTAAGATTTAATACAATATGAATTGTACAGTCATATGGGGGAAAGCCATAAAAAGTTACTAAAGGACATAAAAGAAGACATATCAAGTATTTGGTAGGAAGTCTAAATTTTATAAAAGATATAAAATCTCACCAAATATTGTTCTGTGAATTTATTGTCATTTCAATAAAATATCTACAAGCTAGGAGATTGAATAACTTAATATTTATTTAGTTTAGTTGGAAAAAGAAATTACTCAAATATAGATAAAAAAAGAGTTTTGAGCAAAAAGATAATAGATTTTTCTAACTAGATATAGAAATATTTTATAAACTTATTTTATTAAAAGAATATGACAACACAGAAGAATAATTATATCCCTGGAACAGTGTATAGAAGTAAGTAGATAAATATTTTATATATAAAAAAAATATATATATATATATATATATATATATATATATATATATGTCACATTTTAAATTCATGAAAGAAAGGGTGTATTGTTTTATAAATAGCATTGGAACAATTAAATATATCTAAGAATAAAAGTTAGATTCTTGTTTACAGCACTGTAACTATTATGTTGATAGCAGTACTCTAAGGTTACAAACATAAACAAACTTTGTCTTATCCTTTTTTTTTCATTTAAATATGATATGAGGTCAGCTGATATCTATTTGCCCTCATTGGTTACTTTTTAGGCTGAGACCTAAGCTTAGCACTCTTTTGTGTTGAGGCGTGTGGTGGAGGAACTTCTGATCATAGGAAACACTCAGAAACCTCTGTCTGAGAAATTCGGGAAATGCAAATCACTCCATCAATAGTAATCTGCCCTTTGTTCTAACATCAAAATAAGTTAGTAAGCTAGTAGTCTCTTATCCAGCAGTCATTAGACACTTATCCACTGTGTTCTGAAACTTCAGAGGACACACTGAACTTGTTAAGTAGTCTCCTTAAAGTGAATGGAGACCCAGCTCATGCTATTTCTCCCCTTGAGGATGACACATTCACAGAACACTAGGAGTTTTATATGAGGAGCATACCTTCTTTTAATCAGCAATTTCTGACCCTCGTATTTCCTTGATGAAGTTGAGTTTGAAGAGTCCTGCAACCATCATGATGTAAATTGTAATGGCTGCATCATATTCCGGTCCCTTGAGATGCTTTGAATGAGGTATCAATTGTATCTTGGAGCCTCAACGCAAACTTCAATTGTAGTATCATGTTATATATTTATTTTAAAAAAAACAAATTCAAAATGGATTCAGTGTCTATGAAGATATATTTATTATCTTAAATAAGAAAGGCTCTTCTTACTGACAAGGTTGAAATTAAGAAAAGAGAAACAACAGATTTGACTGTATGAAGGACTGCTCTGAAGAATAGAGAAAAACATTAAAAGGCAAATTACACACTCAGAAAATACAGCATATGTGACAAATAAGTGGTTAATATTTTTACTGCACAAAGATTAGCACAATAGAAAATGACAAAAGGGGCAAGAATAGTCAAACCACTAAAGAAGAAATATGCATGGCCTTTAAATATATGAAAAAATATTAAACTCACTAAAAAATGAATGCAAATTAAAACAACAATGAGGATTTTGTTTATGAGGTTGGCAAATATAAAGATTGATAGTTCTTAGCATTGTTAAGGGTTTGGGGCCCTCTCACACACTGCTGATGGAATTTGTATATTTTAACAACATTTTTGCTGGTAGTCAGACACATTCTATCAATGTAAATCGCATGCATTGTTTCTGCCCTAGTGCAATGATGCACCACCCAGAACCCTCTTTGTAGGACTCTTTCTCAACTACTGGGAATGCTGCTGGCAGAGAGCCCTCAGCTATCAATGGCCTTTGAGAATCACTCTGCCTGAAGAGCGATACCTAGCTTCAGGGCAGGCAAGCCTTCCTCCGTGGGCAGCCTATATCCAGTGACTAATCAATTCTGGGCCTCTTCACCTCACTCTAACTTGAACTAACTCTAAGTGGCCATCGCAGCTTAAAATTTCCCTGGAGAATCAACTGAGACTTTCCTTGAGACTAAATGGCAGCCAACTTCTCACTGATCCTGTTTCCCAGTACCACATCTAGTATACCTCCTAAATGCAATCTTCATCTCAGAGTATGCTATTGGGATTCTAAACCTGTAATATCCAGCAACTCTACATCTAAATTTTTATTATAAAGAAATAATCACATTAAAGTGTAAGGGGCAGAATGTCCATTGAGATTAGCCTATAAAAAGGAGAGAGGGGTGGGGGAAAGAAAATCAGGAAGGAAGGAGGGAAGGAAGGAAGGAAGGAAGGAAGGAAGGAAGGAAGGAAGGAAGGAAGGAAGGAAGGAAGGGAGGGAAGGAGAGAGAGAAAAAAATATTCAATAATAGAAGTGTGGTTAGATACATTATAGAATATAGAAATCTTATTGTGAAGTTTAAAAGTCAGTGATAGAATGATATACACCTGATTTAAATATTAAATATCCCTATGTGATTTCTTTAGATTTATATTTACATATGCATAAAAAAGTTTGGAAGGATACCTCAAATTCTCATCCATGTTTATCCAGGTACCCACATACTACATTTCTATGTTTGATTTTATTGTTGTTTTTGTTTACATAAAAAAGCTACTGACATAGCCAATAAAAGCATGGACAGAACTGATTTAACCAGAATAAAAAAGGATCACTAAACAAATACAGGCTGGATGTTAGGCTTGAGTTTCTGCTTGGATAAAAACACAATATGAAAGGGCCATCTCTAACTTTCATAATCTACGAAGTATAGCCACTGGCATCTTTCTGCTGAAAGTTTACAAAATATTTTTATTTTCACAATTGAAAAGTATTTCATTAGCACAATTGTTAACACTTCTATAAAACATAATCATTTCTCATTTTATATACATATTATTTGCATATATGTGTGGGCAACAACAGAAGATTAAAAGGATGAAAAGCTGTGAGTTTAAGTATTTAGGTTCAAACCCTTGTTCTATCTCCAATTCAATTTATAACCTTAAAAACTTTTCTGGCTCTTTCTTCTTCAAAGGTGAGAGGTGAAATGTGAGAATGCATTTCTTCTTCACAGTTGTGGAAACCAGATGCAGCAATACCTAGAAAGGTTATTTTATAAAAGGAGGAAAATGATATACTAACATAAAGGTAAAAAGTAGGCCATAAATTATCAATTGTTTTTGCAGTCTTAGAGATCTGTGTTATCTCACATAAGTCTTCTAGATCCATCTATATTGGCATTCCCACACAGCCCCAATTCCCACATAACACTTGTGAGTCAGTTTGGTTGAGCCAATGGGAGAGGTAATACTGGGCTCGATGCATCAGAAAAATTATATCATTTCCAGGATGTTTAATGCTTAACTAGAACAGTATTCTAGTCTGGGCTCAGTAAGTAATTTCCTGATGTGGCCTTTACTAGTCAGTTTCCATTTTGCAGCTTGTTGTGTGATTAACAATAATAAATGAACACATACATATAGCATAGCATACATGCATATATACATACATGTTCCAGAAAATAAAAACAGTAAAAACAATTTAATCTTTAAGTTTTCTTTCAGTTCCAAAAAAGTTTCACTATGTGTTCTTGGATATATTGTTTATCTTGCTTTTAGTGTTTAGTTTCTCTGAGCTTCAGCATCTCAATGAGTAAAACATGGGCAAAGAGTAAAAGAGAATAATCCCCGGGATCACTCTTGACTCTGAAATTTTAAAAGTGTTTTAAGACAAAACTGTCAAGAGTATGTGTGTATGTATCTGTGTGTCTGTCTCACATTGTGAGCCCCAAAGTGATGAACCTCAACTGGGGATTCATTCATTCATATATTTAATAATCTGGATATTTATTTTGTGTAAGTCATTATGGTTAATAGAATGCCCTCTTTTGTGTGGATTATTATTGAAATAAGTAAGAAACATAGTGTTGAGAAATAATGACAACATAAGATAGAAACTAATAATTAATGAATAAGAAATACAGGTAAGACATTTTGGAAATTTATGGTAGGGAGAAAGTGCTCTGACCTGGTGGAGTCTTTGAAAATTTTATTAAGAATATTGTCTTTGAATCAAGCCTTAAGGATGGGGAACCAATTATTCCAAAATTCTTTGTATACATACAAGATTACAGAGAAATACTCAAGAGCAAAATCAGTTATAGAACTAGAATTTTCTCTTTCTCCTGGCAAGTCATATACTAATTAACTTGGTATTTATTACAGATTTTAGAACTGTCTTTCCTTTTATCGAGAGTTAATTAAGTAAAAAAGTAATTTACAGGATTTTTCTCTTTGGCTTTACTTTTGAAAGAACACTAATCCACAGTATAATTGATTACTATAGAAAATCTAAATATCAGTATTACTCTGAAGGTGACCCTGAGATCTCTGAATAGGCACACTCATGCTGCTTATTGATAAGACTCTCGATCACAAAATTTTGGATATGAAACACATCAAACATGTTAGCTTCTTTGTTTTATTGCCCTAATAAGCAAAAAACCCTATAGCCAATAAAGTAAATCTGCTTTTGTTTTTATTTTGCCTTTGAAATTGTGGCCCTTGGTCTTAAAACCAGTGACAGAGTAGTTACAGATGAGAAAAAGAAATGGTCATATTAGAGTGCAATGCTTACTTGCTAGAAATAAACAAACCAATTTTAGTAAAATAAAACTGACCTAACACTGTGCTAAGATCTCAGACTTAACAGCCACTCCAGTTCTCTCTGACATTTAAAAATTATAAGGCACTGCAAAAAGAAATTGTTAAATGTCAGAATCCTCATAATTTCTTCAACTTTTGCCACTGAATTCTTAACTCCTTCCCCACCCTACTCTCCCCCTCCCAATCACACACACCAGCCTGTGAGTGTAGTGGGCCAGGAGAGAAGCTTAAGGACATACCATGCATATACTTCTTCCGCCGGTAGCATAGCCAGTTCTGGCTGAGACATACTTCACATCACTGTCCTTAAGTCAGCTACTGTGGGAGGCTCCTCCAGCACTATTTCATTGCATCATTAGGCATATTTTAAAAGTGAAGTTACTGGAAGAAGGAAGTATGAGAAGCTGAAACACCACAGTGCCCTTCACTACATTTCTTTTTTATTCATTTATCAAGGTAACTCTATTCTTTGCTACTGCAGTTGTGGCACATTTCTCTTTAATCTAGTAAAGTCTGATTCCATGGAAAGCTGCAATTCTATGGTAATTCTAAATGAGCTATCAGTGGGGGAATTTAATAATAAGAAGAAAAAGACAGAGGAAGAAAATAAAACGTAGAACGAAGATGAGAAGAGGAAAAGAAAGAGAAAGAGAGGAAAGAAGAGATAAAAGATTTACTACATATCTCCTAAAGAGAAGACACTCTAGAATCTTATATAAGCCATGACCACAGCACAGGGAGAAGGGCATTGCTTTGCTTATTTTACATACAAATAACAATATTTAAGGCTTAAAAAGTGAAATTACTTGACTATCACACAGAACTGGGATTCAAAATTCAACAGTGTGTCCCTCTAAGACAAAAAAAAAAATTAGAGTCTAATGAGATGCTGTTTATGTTTAGTAAAATTTACAGAAATATTACTAAAAATAGTAACTCATTCCACAAAATTTATTGACTGTATATTAGTATAATAACATCTTTTAATTGATACTTGCTAGTTTCAAAGTCAAGAATTAAATAAATGCAGAGATAGTCTCACCTGCTTTTCTAACTATATGAAGTCATTTTTTATAAATTCCAATTTTAAAAACCACAGAATAAAGGTCCTCATTTATTTTTTCTTCTATCATATTTCAATATGCAGTATATTTCTAGAGATACTTTTTGCATGTACATATATCTATATGTGAATTATATATATTTTTATACATATTTTTATATATTTATATGTATAAACACTACATGAATTACTATTGTTGGGCAACATCTCAGTCAATTCTATTTTTCTCAGTTTTACATTGTGAGTAATCCTGCTGCTTCTGTTTTCAGGTTTCTGTGTGTTTTTTTCTAACATTTATTGACTGCCAACAAAGGAGATTTTATTTTCTACATTTCCTCAATTTAGAAATACAATAATCATCATTATGAAAAGTATTGGTTAATGTTTTAAAAAAGGAGATTTTAAAAAGGAAGACTTAATTTCTAGTCAATAAAGCCATCACATTATTATAGAAACATTTTCTCTTAATTTTTTAAAATATTGTATAATCAAACAATCTAGAGAATCCTGATTTGTAGGTGACCCTTTATAGCAATGAAGGGGTTTTATATTGGCCTGTCAGAGGTAGATGAACTGTATTCCCTGTTAATTCTGCTGTAATTGTGTCTATTCTCTAATTTTGCTTTAGTCTGGTTGTTAGCTGCAAAATTACAGATAAATAATAAAATACAGGTCAAAAGTATTAAACTCTTCTTGCAAATACCACCAAATCATAATAAGGAAATATCTACTACAAGTCACAATTTCTAGCATTTACCCATAAAATATAGAACACTTTTTTTCCTTTTTGGCATGTCTTGTTAAGATTCTACACTGCTCCCATAGTTTGCCATCCAAATGAAAGGCACTACTTCTGGGAACTTCTTTGGTAAACTCCACTTGAGAATACAGTATCTTTAATTATTAAGTATTCATAGAGGGTTTGGGACCTTTTTTTTTCTGGCCTAGCAAAGGCCAAAAAAACCTCTTGTCTTTAAAGTGTAATGAAGGAAGATGAATGCTTGTAATACTTCCTCTGACTAATTCATCCTAATCCATTGCCCTTCTTTAAAAAAAGTACAATTGTGGTTCTATTTAGGATGTTTTAAAGCTCTTACATTTGTAAGAGCTCTAATTCTATACTTGTAATTCTATATGAGGCTGTAGTGCTTATGTAGAGACCAAGACAAACAGGGGCAAAATAGTGACCCACAAGGGAGGGCTTGGACAAAACAAGGGAGAGAAAAGGTGAAAAATGATGACACTGTGGTGACAATGTTGCCTTTTCTTCTTATTACATGGCATCTCCCATTAGTTAAAGCTTACTTGCCAAAATATTTGTTCCACCCTCCTCCTACGATATGACATCTCAGTAAATTTATGGCCAGATGTTACTTGAAAAAAGGTTTCTAAGATCAAAGAAGTTTGGGGAATACAAAATTACAAAGTTGAAGAGGTTTTATTTTTTTGCCTCAAGATTTCTTAGAGCTTTTAATACGATAATACACTGTGGATCACCATGAGAAGATTTGCAACTTTTCCTGAATGTATTTGTCCTTTAAAACTTTTTTCATAGAATATGCTGATGAGAATAATGTTCCAGAGAACCCACTTTGGGAAACACTTATATAAGTAACTATAAAGTTACTACTAGGTGTATCTTTAAATATGAGAGGTAAGAAGAAGTATGGGTAAAAGGAAAGCCTACCTCCTCTATGTCTGAAACAATTGGCTAGGATGAGACAGGAACTTGAGACTGTTGTCACAGGAGAAACAAGTGATAGAAAAATAGGCCTTTTTTCACAGAAATGCTGATCCAAGGTAATATGATATGACCCTTCCACAGATGGGTTAAGCCTTCTTTTAATCTCATGAGGTTAAACTAGTCACAATAATTGTGGTTAGCATACAAATTGTCTCAAAATGTGATGAAACCTCTGTCAGTGTAGATATTTAAACACAAACTGAATAACTACCTCATAGCAAGTTGGGGGACAATAGGACTTTGATTGGTTAGGTAAGATACTTAAAAGACCCTTTCCAACCTTGACAGTTTTAAGACTGCACAGAAGCACCAAGCCACAACTGGCAGTACATTTTTCTCTTAAAGATTCTTAAGAAAATGTCAAAAAGGATTATCTTGTTTTTCCCTAAAAAAAGGTTTGTTGTTTTTCAAAATGTGAACACTAAGAATTAAGAGGACATTCCCAGAGCACATCTCATGCAGATTAATAAGGAGAGATTCTTATCTATGTTTTCTGTATCATGGAGAAAATATCAATAATGTTTCACTCTAAAAGTTTAAAGAGTTTCATTTGTCTCTATAAATAAGAGAATCGAGGATAGTGTATTCAATTCATATACTATAAAAAAGTCATGGAATTTTATATTAAAATATTACATAACTACATAAACATATATTTTGAAGGTGAAATTATCATTATCTTTCATAATGACTTTCAAAACTTTTGCAATTTATTTTTTAAATGTTTATACATTATAAATGTGAACTTGTTAAAATTTTGTGTTTTAAATATCTGGTAGAACAACTTTGTCTGGCAGCATCTCCATTCCCTCAACCCCTTCCTTTTCCTATGAAGTTTGAATACTCTGCCGAGGGGTTGAGCATGTCCCTGTATCCCTAAGCCTACAGCATGAATAAGAGAAATTATGAGTCTCTCTCTTCCAAATCAGTGATGTCTTTACTCTTTCATGTTTTCTGTTTAACTCTTATAACTATCCTAACTATCTATTTGAGAGAGACTCAGGCTCCCAAGTTTCCTACAATGTTCCTTACTTCAGAATCATGTCTTAAAATTCAGTCCCAGAGCATTCGCTCCTTAAGTCCTGGATAGCTTTTATCATCCTGTTACATTATCTCTTTTAGTGACATAATAAGGCTTAAAAACACGTGTATATGTGTATGTTTATATGCACAATGACTTAAGCTCTATTATTTATGTAAGTACTAATAAGAGTGGATTCCTACCAATTTTCTTCTCTGATGAGTGCATGATATAGGAAAAGAACCTGGAACTAAGAATTAAAAGACATAAATGGGGCCACTCATTTAATTTCTATGACCCTCAGGCTCTAAGTCATTAGAAGACCAGACATTTGCACATGTTATATACAAAATGTGCTTTTAATTCTTTGTGTAGATGAGTTTTCTATTAAGTACATTTCTATTCAATAGAAAATATAAGAAATTAGTTCTATTTTTGCTTCAAAATTTTCAGTGTTACTCTGGCTCCAGAAAGTTCATAAAGTCCATTTCTTTTCCTTAATACTCAGAAAAAGCCACAACATATATATTTGGCTATTTGAAAGATAAAATATTGTATTATAGGCATAGAGTTATTTTAAATGATCATATTATTGAATATAAATGATTGTCATCATTTTCATACAAATATATGAAAACTTTTACATACCATATTTACTTGATTTATCAGCAGATATTTAATGAGTGCCTATATGCCAAACTAGATGTTGTCATGAGGCCTATGTCTTTCTAGAGTGTACTGCACAGAAAGAAAGACTGACTGAATAAAGAATGGCAATAATATCAAGGGTGTGAATGAAAAGCTCAGAATGCTTTTGCTTTGAGATAATACTAAGGACATAACACTCACAACCTCCCACCCAGATATTCTCTGAGACATTTGGTTTACACAAGAGTAAAGAGAAAGAGCCAGCTTCATGTACTTTTTGTGTGCATATCCAAAGATCTCTTAAAAGCATGGGAGAATATGTCAGTCAGAATCTGATCAGAAAAACACAAATGAAGAGATTTCAAATAGGGAATTGGTTAAACAAGTATTGAAGGACTGGAAGGACAACAAGAAAACATGGGTAACATAGATATAGTAACTTCAGGGAGCAACTACTATCTCCCTAGGGATTGGGGAGCAGAGAGAATAGGTTGGGGGTGTTATACCCTAGAGGTCAGGGAAGGAATCCTGCAGAGCTGGGCTTTTTTTTTTTGAGAAAGGGACATTCTCCAACTAGTGCTGAGACCTCTTAGGGGGCATGAGAAGACTGGTTCTAAGAGTATAGGGAAAAGGCTGAAAACTGGAATCAATTACCATTACTGAGAGTGAAGGCCATTCCTGGTGTGCCATTAATAGAACATTGCACAAAACAGATAGGAGCAAGTCTCTTCCCTTCCTCCTTTCATGTAATCTCTCTGTATGTCTCCTTCTTAGCAGAACTTAATATGGACACAGTTGGTAAAAGAGAGGGAAGTTTGCAGGATCCCATTCCCAGGATCACAAAGTGTGATATGGAAGAGTGGGTTTGGAGCCAACAGGCAACCGTTTAATAATCAGCACTGAGAACTGGAGAGTGTGGATCTGAGAGACGGAAGAGTAACTACTTACTTCAAGGGCATTTTGGTACCCCAAAACTCTTCCTTCTGCGCCTCCCATCCTTAGAGAAGTAGGCGCTTCCTGCAGTTATCCTCTCTGTGTTTCTTCTATATCGTCTTGTCACCTTTTTGGTCCTCCATTACCAGTTCAACCAAATCTCTATTTAAAATTTTCATTGTTCCTGTTTTCCCAACAGATATAGGCATTGTTTAACCTCTTCTGCCTATCCAGGCCTTATAAATTCCAATCTAACACTGGTTCCACTTGGTTGCTATGACTTAACCTGATCTGCCTGCTTTTAATAGTCCTCTCTGCCTGGATGCTGCCTGGTTTCCTAACCAGGGCCCGATGTTCACTGACTTGTCTCTATTACTAGCTAAGCCAATCCCACTTTACATCCTGTGTTTCCATTAAAAGCCATATTGCTTATAGCTTGATGGATTTCATTACTGATCTAGGTCTCATGTCAGTATATAAAAATGTTTCATGGGAACTTCCATAGACATATGTGGGAAGGTATGTCCCTGTACAGTGGGAGGAGAAATTAAAGAAAAATAATTAACAAATATAAATCACCTGGTTGGTAATTTACTCGTTAGTTTACATACATTAACTCATTTAATTTTGTGAATTAAGTTTTATTCCCACTTGACAGAGGAGATTTAGCAACCTGAAGAAATTTACTCAAAGCTGAGACCATATTTAAACACTTTTCTACCTGATTTTGAAACCCCTACAGCACCTGATTTAATAATTTTCAGTGGCATACCAGGGTCACAGACTCTAGCCTGCCTAGAAACTAACCAGCATAACCCAACTCAAGTAAAGGTGAGATATTGTCCCCATATTCTAAAGTGACTGCTCTAGTTATATGTAGTGATTGGGAATCCAATATTAATCCAATTCAACAAAGATTTATTGAGCCTCATGTGTTGTGGCAAGCATGTGATAATGATAGTTAACACATTTATTGAAGGCTGTATATTGGGTGTAGTTTCAGGAACCTACTTTATGCTTCATTAATTCTGAGAACAATTCTATAAGTGCCATTGTTAGCAACACAATCTTACAGATAATGTAACTGAGGCCCAGGGGGTCTAATAGCCAAAATCTCTCAGTTAGAAACTGGTAGATCCAAGAAGAGAACCTAAGAAGGGTGACTTTGAAAGCCCAGGGTCTTAACCTTTTGGTATATTTCCTCACATGTAAGAGGTTGAAGAGACAAAAATGAATATGACATAGGCAAGGAAATCAGAGTCCAAGTGGTAAAACACATTGAGAAATATAACAGATGTAAGTAATAAACATGCTTGTAAAGAAATATATATTGAAAAGAAAGTAGGAATTAGTTTTTTTTTTTCCAGGTGAAATCAGAGACGATAACTTCTGAGCTGAAGTTAAAGAAGTAAAGTTAAATCTTTACTTCTGAGGGAAGTAAAGATTTCAGAATTTTGGAAGTAGAATCATCACCCGATCTTGGTGATGTGACACATAAGAAAGAGGTAAAAATCTAGGATGACTCTGTAGAGGAATAGGTCTAAGGAGGTAAATTCAGAGATTCATTTTAGACAATTTAAGTTTGAGCAGGTGATAAAGAGTAGGCAGCCAAAAATATAGGCCTAGATATGAAGATAAAAGTTACATGTATTTTATAGATTTTGAAATTTTCAACACAGAAATTTCATAGGAGTGGATGAGTGTTCTAGGAAGAATATGCAGAGACAAAAAAATAGAATTTTACTGACTCTTCTTCTAGCAAAGACTCACTATGGTCAGCTGGGCAGTCACAATAAAAAGGCATAGAACTGAGAAAGGGCAGAGCAGCCTTTGACATTTAGGCTGGTAGCTTGGGAAGATCAGCTGGGCCCTTGTGTTGCTAGGAGCTGGCCTGGTGCTATCAGCTATACCTTGGTTCCTCCTGTTAAACAACAAAAAAAAAGATTTTACAGAACATCAACATCATGTAAAGCAATTCTGTGATCATGACAGACAAGACAATAGCTATATCACTCTAATCATGTCAAAACAGACAAAACATTAAATTTTTTTATTCTACAAAAAAGTGGTCAAACATCCTCATCCTGGCAAATATGAGTGACCTCTGCTTCTTTACCACACAGCTTTCACTTCTCTTTAGTCGGACTTGATAAATAAGCATTTAAGATACCCAGTAGAAGAATTGTCCTCACTTAATGAAATGGCAGTACACAATCTACAGCAAACCCTTGCTTATTGGAACCACTCCCAAATCACGCACCCCAAATCCAAACCCACAATAGGTCTTCTCTAACAACTGTTGATTGAGATACATCACGTTCCCTGTAGAAGACTCAAGTCTGGTTAAAATGCGAGAAGGAGCTACTAGAGCCCTTTGAGGTCCTAGATTGTCGAGGACCAAAGCTAGAACTCTCTCCAGGCCCACGAGTTGCTCCATGGCTGACATGGGTCTCAAGGCTTCCCTCTCTGACTGTTCCCAGCCTGAACACAAAAGCCTCAGCCCACTCCCAGAGAGGGTCTGGCAGAAAAAGCCACAGACACACCCAGGAGCACAGTGAGGCGGTTTGGAAGGACAGGACCTCAGCATGGCAAGGCCGGAACAGGTAGTTCTGTGGAAAGAAGAGGCTACAGAAACCTCACATGAGCTAGGAGCAGGTGTGTGCCCTTGGTCAGTGATACACAGGTATGGATCTTGGAGCAAACACGCTCCTTGCCTGAATCTTCTTGTCAACCCCCTTCCAAGACCTGCTCTGGGTTCCTTCCACATGGCTCTCCTAGGTGCTGCTTTCTGATTAATCCCCTGAATACCCTTAGAGTCACTCTATGCAATAGGCCGAACTCAGACCTTTTTTTCTCTATCTTCTCTATTTTGCTTTAATTGAGAGATTAAAGTCAATGAATACTTTGCATCGCTGCTTTTTTTGTCTTGATTTAAAAAAAACAATATGCTTTTATTAACTAAATACCTTTTTTATTGACAGAGTATTCTTTTGGATGATTATTTCACTATAAAAGCAAAGTGAGAATAGCAGAAACAATGAAAATTTTATTGCAAACATGACATAACTTCTCAGAAAGGGTTGTTCAAATTAATAATAAAATTTTGATCTTTAGTCACTATAAATCACTAATAAACACACATGTAGATAGATACATTTTTTTTTTGTCATAGAACTGGAATAAAATCAGTTACAATAGACATGTCTTGTTAAAATTGTCAACCACTACTGGTTCCCTTCATTTTTTTACTACTTTAATATATTTTGTTTCTATCATTACATGTGAAAGGAAATATTTATATTAAAAATCTAGTAGGTTATGAGTCCTGCTCTTTTCAGTAAAAAGTAGAAAAATACCTTATATTTCATTGTTTCTTGACATGATATAATGTAATCAAATGTGACTGATGCAATCTGACAAATCCAGTCACAATATGAAATGTCACAAGAAAACCCAAAAAAGCTACTATCTTTATATCCAGACTGAAGAGGAAGAAAACATTCATCATGAAATTAAAAAAAAAAAAAAACTTCGGAATATGAACAAATAATACACCAGCACAGATTTTACTTAAACATATTTAGCTCTTTTGAGATACATTCTACCAAAATAGTAGTCTGATGTCATAATTTTTGGAAATTATTTTTCCCCATTGGAGAGTTTTAGAAATATCACAATATGGGGTTCTTTTTCATTATTAAGTCTGTTTAAATACAATTGGGAACTGGTGCTTTCTAAAGGACTTCTCTTCTGTGGTATCCATGAGTTAAAGTTTGTGCTTTCTCATAGGCTCCAAGGCAATTCTAAATGGACTACACTTCAGCTAAGCTGTTTTTCTGAGACTCTACCTTGCCTCTGAACTGTGCTAAAATAACCTTGCATTATCCTAATTAGGATTATTCACAATACACACATATTGCAAAGGACCATTTTCATTTTCAATTAGTTGAAAAGAATTAGTAGCAGTGATACTTGTATGGTCCTGAATGCTATTATTATTAAACCCAATATTTTTTATTGCTGTTAAAATTATGCTCCTTACATATATAACTTAGCTAATGGAGTAAAAAGATTGTCTCTTCCTGACAAATCACTCTCTTCTAAAGAAAATTGTGAGGGTAACAATACATAAATGGAAGGAAATATATGTGTGGTAAAGAGGCTGTTTAATCACTAGTAATGGCAAACCTAAAATTAGTTCCAATTAAAAGAGAAATGCATGGAGACCAATCTGAATGTAGCAGATAAAGGGTGGCATGAAGGAGAGAGATTATTAAGCAGTAGCATATAACAGGACCCCCGGTGCAGTACTTCCTCATTACACCAATTCTTGAGCAGCAACATACTGAGTGTACAGTAAACTGAAAAAAAAAAAAATACTCTAAGAAATAATTTTACACGGTGGCTTCACTTGAGATGAACAAGTACATGTTTTTGGAAGAAAGACCATAACAATTTGATTTTTACTTCCAAAATACAGTGGCATGTTAATAGCTTGATCAGCCAAATGAAACTAAATGTAATTAAGACTAGTGTGGGGTTAATTTGATCCATAATTATGTTATATAAAGTAAATGAAATTGTTTCTTTCCTAAATTGCAATTCATTAAAAGTACAGATATTAAAATAAGATACTATAAAATTACATGAAGCATGTACACATTAATAGCCATTAGTAATAGCTTGATATTTCTATCTAAGCAAGTTTATTAAAATGCCAAAAGGTGATATTTGGCCACTCATATGACTGATATTTTTTACTGTTTTTCTGTTCTTTTAAGATTTTTTTTAATAAAACAAAATGTTCTGATTTTAGTTTGCTTTTTCCATATTCTAGATATTTATTATTTGTTAGAATATTTTTGGATTGATGTTCATTGAATCTTTATTAAAATATGAACACAGGTGTTTAAAAATTCAAAATGGCATACAGGTATGTGCATTTCATATGATGTCAAATGCAAAGTATAAGTATTTGGAAGATAGCCTATTCAAGGGGCAAATTCTGCAACATTGATTAAAATTGCAGTCATATGTGTCTATATAACATTTTTTCTTAGCTTAATTAAAAACATAGATGCAAAATAAATTAATTGAGGGAAAAGGAAACTAGTGTTTACTGAGTGCTTATCCTTTTTTAGATCACTATTCTATGCACTTTAAATAACCTATATTTAAATAAATAGTTGATGCTATTTATTTTCTCCTTTTACACAGGCGAGAACTGAGCATCCAAGAGATTAAAGAGCTTGCTGGGATTCATGGAACTACTTTTATCATTTACTGTGAGGTAAGAACAGGGTCTCTTCTCACCTCAATACACAGAGAAAACAATATGCTGTGATACAACATAATGTTTTAGTTCTCACTTTTTGTTCTTATTCACTGAATATAATTTTATTTCAATAAAAATATAAATGCATAGCATATAATCTCTGTGCCCATTCATGTGACTTTAAATACAAATTGACCAATAATCCTGTCATTCTGAGTCCTAAAAATTATCTCCTTATAGTAGAGAAGGAAATACTGATAGTGGAACTGTCCTATGAAGTTGTAACAAATATTTTATACAGAATTTTACCAAGTACAGACCCATAGAAAACACTCATATTTAGGGTATGAACAGAAAGTATCAGTTGATTATTATTCTGTCACTTGGAGAGAAAAGTAAGAGAGCTGAAGGAAAGGGTATTACATAGTTAAAGGTATTTCCAGATTCTGCTGAAGAGGACTGGCCTTCCCATGTGTGGTAATGCGTTTTACTTTTACTCATTTTGGCATCGAGAAGAAAAATGGTGACTTGAAGATCTAATTTAAAAGAAAAAAACATTTACCATAAGATTTGCTTACAACACACAGCAATAGCCATTTTTTCATAAGAGACCAGAGATATAAAAACAAAGTTTAGCTAAAACTATGTCACAATGTTTTTATCTATTCTTGTAAAGCAAGGTTTTTGCATACCCGAGAGAATCTGACATACTTTTCTGTTTGCACAATAAAGTGTAACTATATCACCAAACATTAACAAATGTTTCTCAATAATAGATTATATTGCACTAATAAGGACAACTAACTATCCCTAAATTTCTCAGAAATCATCTCCATTTCTCTTTAAGGGAAAGCCATATTTTGTCCATGATAAAATGAAACTAAGTAATAAGTGTACTTAACAAGTTGACAGAACACATAATTTACAGAAAGCATGTATGCTTAACAAACCAAATATTTAATATTTCATGCATGAAAAATGGGCAGACATAACAGTCATTAGTATTCCAGGTGAGGCAGAACATGCAAATTTACTCAGCTATTAAAGAATGAGTCATATGCTGTTTAATATAACAAAATAGTTTATGTGTATTAGAATAAACAGTGAAATCACAATAGAAAAAAAAATGGATTTGGTTCAGATGTTGAGCTGCTGTGTAAACCAATTATCTATCCAGAGGGAAACAGCTCTGTCTACAACTACTTAGGCTCTAGGGCCTATTACAAACCCTGGAGTGGGTTGTTGTTTCTGTTCTCAAGGGAATTCACCACGTCACACGAGAAATAGCTGACAATAATTAGAAAGCCTGCTTCTGCCAGTATTGCACACATTTTTAATACCTTCCTAAGTATTATGGGAGATAATACACAAGGTCTTTAGAATTCTAGTCATGCCACACAAGCCATGGAAAGGACAACTAGACAATAGCCCCAAACTGGACTGTGACAGGCTAATTATTGTGGCTTCATTATAAAACCTCTTTTTACATAGGTCACCTGGGAAGTGTAATTAAAAATGCATTATTGGTGTATTTTTTATTGAAGCAATTAAATTAAAAAGCCAAAAAAATAATTATATGAGAGCAAATAATAATGTTGGTCAACAGCGTTTATCTAAGAAAGAGAGAACACGTTAGTGGTTCATTAGCAGTAAATGTGTTAACGGGAATCTGTTTGAAAAATGAGCCATAGAACGGCTTTTAAATACGCAGATTAAGGGATTTATAATGTCAAGTTTAACACAGAAATTACAGATAGTATTACATAACCATGAGTAATAGCACCTTTAATCTGACTTAGTGAAATGATTTACATCATACTTTGTGCTGCTTCAGTTGTATGAGTGTTATATGTGCTGCATCTCAGATAGATAATTTGCCTTATATATTTTTAAAACACTTATAGATCTGTACTTCCTGCTTTCTAATTATGTAGTACATCTAAGTACTTAGATGTTAAAATATGTATCTTACAGGCAGATTGTTTGTCTCAAATATCCTTTATGTGTAGGAATACCAGAACACAACGCTATTTATTTAGGAAATTTTTTATAAAGCCCTAAATATATAGCAGATTACCCCTCTCTGATCTTGAAACTCTCCTTATACTTTTACATCATTGTCATCACCACTACTATAATTATCATAATCACTAATAATTAATTAAAACTTTCTACTTACTAGGAACTAAACATTTCTGATATTGTTTAGACTTTTAATTCTCCATATTATCTTAAGACATTGATATTTTATCTCCATTTTAAAATGAGGATTATCAATTAAAATGTAATCAATTTCTGAATATATTTATATGAATGCACTCTTCTTCAATAGGCCATCTTGACATTGCAATAAGTTTTTTCCTTTATCCTACTGAGTATTCTTCAAATATATAAAAGAGTTAAATAAGCATCTACTAAGTAAGAATCTCATACACAACCCTTTTTATCCCTTTGGAGAGGAAAATCAAACTCAGAGAGGTAGAGATACATCAATTACAGAAGTCTGTGAATGTTAGGTTGAATAAGGGAATAAATAAATGATGGAAATTTTTTCATTAAACAAGAAACTCTAATTCAAGAAAAATATTTTTCTGATTTATAGAAAAGAATTGTTCTATTTGTTCTATGTTAAGATTGGGTATTTGTCTAGAATAAGTTATTATCTACTGACTCTAAATTTATATAAATTTAATTAATTAATTAATTAATTATAGCTGAGGCAACCCTTGGTTGACCTCACAGATTGCAAGAACCTTGTCAGTTTACGGCCCCTTATTTTTTATGCCTATGGCACCGGGTTTTCCTAGGTGGTCTCCCACATACTAACCAGGCCTGACCTTGCTTAGCTTCCGAGACCAGAGGGGATTGGGCTTGTCCAGAGTAGCATGGCTGTAGACTCTAATTATATCTTGACATATTATAATTAGTTGAATAGTTTTAGTATTATTATGTTGCATTAGATTCTTTATTAATGTTATTATTTTCATTGTCAATATCACCCAGTTTGGAACATGTACTATAAACCAGTCCTGGTACTAGAGGCTTTACATGTATTATCTCTAAACCTCCACACATCACTGAATTAAATTAAATTAATTAAATTACTATCTTCAGGGGATACATTCCAAGATTCCCAGTGGTTGCCTGAAACCTCCTATCCTATGTATAAGTTGACCCTTGAACAACAAAGTTGGAACTGAGTGGGTCTACTTAGATGTGGATTTTTTTAAATAAATATAGTCGGCCCTTTGTATCAGCAGTTTTCACTTCTGCAGATTTAACCAAGAGGAGATAGAAAACACTATTTTTAATTTCCTAACTGTGATTTCCCAACCTCAGATTGAAAAAAGAATTTCAATGTAAAAATTGTTTCCAGTTCAAAGCTGTTTGAATGTGCAGAAGTGAAGAGTGAACTTTAGAGTCAAAAGTTGAACATGGATTTTTGACTGCACAGGGGTAGATGCCTTTAACCACCATACTGTTCAAAGGTCAACTGTACTCTTTTTCCTATATATCTGTATCTATGATAAAGCTTAATTTTTAAATAAGGAACATTAAGAGATTAACAGCAATAAGTAATAATAAAATAGAACAATTATAACAATATACTGTAATAAAAGTTATGTGAATGTGGTTTATCGAAATATCTTATTATACTGTATTCACGTTTTCACCTAAAGGAAGCATTGTATGTCTTTTCTTTGTCATATCCAAATTGCTACCATCACTATCCTTGCACTTTGGGGCCATTATTAAGTAAAATAAGTGTAACTTGAACACAAACACTGCAATACTGCAACAATCTGATAACATAAGACCACCACATGACTAAAGCGCGGGGAATGTATATACAGTGTTGAAACGTTGGACAGAGATGATTCACATCCTGACAGGGATTGAGCGGGACTCTCCAGATTTCATCATCCTCAGAGTAATATGTAATTTAAAACTTAAAAATTGCTCATTTCTGGAATTTTTTATTTAATATTTTCAGAATCCTGTTGACCGAAACTATTGAAACCTCAGAAAGTGAAACGGTGAATAAGACGGGACTATTGTACTCTCATTTTAGAGATAAGAAACTTGTAGTTCAGGAGAAGTGACTCTTCCAAAGTCATGTGGCTGACAAATTGAAGAGTCCAGATTTAAGCCTCAGTCTATTTAACTCCAAAATGCATGCATTTTCCAGTATTTTATTTTGATTATAAAATAATTTATAAAATACATTGACAAAATTTTAAATTTTTTACATGAAAACAGTAACACAAATTTTAAATTTAAATTAATTCAAAATTTATAAAGCTCAAGTAACCAAAATGGTTTTTGAGTACTGCATATTGGTAATTGCAACTTATCAGGATAATTATAACAATTATAGAATATTAAGTTTCTGAAAAATATAGATGAACTAGAATCACTGTTAATTTAGTGTTAAGTATCTATCTTTATAGTAATTTGAAAATTTGAAAGCTAAAATTTATTTATATGTATAACTGTAACTTCAACTATACATATGACCTTAATATTAAATACATAGAAAAATATTGATTTATTATTTGTAAAGTATCACAAACTAAAAACCTAAATTTTACTATTAGTACTTATTTTAAACAGTATTTTTATTTTTTATTGTATTTGTATTTTAAGAATATATTTGTTATTTATAATAGTAGCTGTTCCAAATTTTACAAAACTAATTACATATATTGATTGCCAGAGTATACTAATTGAATCAAAAGAGGAAATCTACTATTCCCTAGGTAGGATCTCTTTATAAAGTTTTTTCATGAAAACCTCAAACTAATATCTATGTCTTGACATAAGACGAGTTATACATTAGAGCAGGGTCTACAATAATGGAATGAATACAGTAATGTAATATTTTTGAAACATATGAAAATAAATAGCAAAATTATAATGAAAAAAGAATTAAAGAGCTTGTTTCTCTTAAGGTAAATAAGAAATTTTAAGAAATTAGGTAACAGAATAATCACCGGGTGAGTGCATTCTCTCAAAAGTTATCTAACTCTTCTTTACAGCATGTTCTACTCTTCCCTAACCCAGATGAAGAAAAAATATAATTTCCATGGGTTAGTCACAGATTACATAGATCTTCAAATAAAGCTTCCAATGCATTAAACACTTTAGAAAGTTCAAATTAATTGTAAAAGAGGTTCTGGATCTCAAGGGATTTACATCAAAATTCAAAATAAACACACTTGAAATATACAAAAGTCAAGTTGATTTATCCATGACAGTGATCTGTCACCTGTGTCAGGTCTTATGCAAATGCTTTATAAACAAGTTCCGGGACTAGTTCAGCACACTAGATTGCACATAAAAGGAACTGAAGTTAATCAAATTTTTTTCTGAACTTGCCAGTTACACATTGCCTTATTAGTTAATTTATATGGAGAAGGAAGGATCATTTCTGATCACCCCTTCACACCTTCTCCTTCATGTCTGCAACTCTTCTTTTTTTAAATTTTTATTTTTTTTATTTTTTATTTTTTTAGGCGAGGCAACCCTTGGCCTTGGTTGACCTTACAGATTGCAAGGAACTTGTCAATTTGCAATATTTTATTTTTTATTTTTTGCACCTACAGCACCTGGTCTTCCTAGGTGCTCTTCCATCCAAGTACTAACCAGGCTGACCCTGCTTAGCTTCCGAGATCAGCCAAGATCGAGCTTATTCAGGATAGCATGGCCATAGACTGCAACTCTTCTTTTTAATCTACAAATATTAAATTAACAAAAATTGCCAAAAACATGTTTTACATACCAGTTCTGATTTCAAGACTTAAAATAAATAATTATAAAGCTATCTAGAGTTTACTACATGACAAATATTACATGCAAAGTGCTTTATATATCTCATTTAATCATCACATTATAGTGCAAAGTAGGTATGACTATTATCCCAATTTTAAAAATGAAAAAATTGAGGCTCAGAGAGGTTAAGTAAGGCCACGCAGCTCACAAGTGATAGAGCTGAGATGCAAAACTAGGTCAATTTGACTTTAAACCTTTGCTCTTTTCTATTATGCCACACTGCTTCAACTAGACTACAAAGAAACAATCTCCTTTTTAGTACCCTTAAGCTGACATTTCAGTAACAGACCCTATTCTTTAGGATCAATTTTATAGACTATACTGATTAGAAGAAGCTCATGCACCAGTCCCACACTCTACTTTCTGTCATGGAAGAAAACTAAACATTCAATTCATGAATCACTCTGGGTTCCACAACAAGATCTGGGATTCCTGGGCAGAAGCAGGGAGCCCACGATTTGGAGAACTTTGGTAGGTAGAAGTTTAAAAAATCCATTAAAAATTATTTTAAAGCTGCAAAAATTTTTATCTAACAAGAGACAGAGATTCCAAGCCAAATTTATTCTGAGAAAACCAGTCAAATAGTCCTTTTAGAGACACAAATAAAACAAAGATCTTCTACTAAAATGAAAACTGAAACTTCTTTAGATATGAGAATCTACACACACACACACACACACACACACAGGTCTATGTGATCAAGGGAACTTTAGAGGAAATATGTCTTATCTAGGAGGCATGAAATTGTTGAGAAGATGTCACAACATTATTGAACAGATTTAAGAAGGTACGAGCCAGAAGTTGATGGATCTGTCATTATAAGATATTTTATGAAACCTGAGGCAGAAGTAGAACTTCCTGAAAGCACAGGCTCTGAAGTGAGGCACAGAATAAAGAAAAGAAATATTTTAGTCTTTTTACCTCTGCTCCAGCACCTTGGTGTTGATAGGCCATTTTGAATGGCCATTTTTTTTTCACACTATATGTCCCATATAAAAATAATGAATTGGAGGTTACCTTTCTTTCTTCTTTGCTTGCTTTCTTTTCTTCCTTTCTCTTTCTTTCTTCCTTTCTCTTTCTTTCTTCCTTTCTTCCTTCCTTTCTTCCTTCCTTCCTTCCTTCCTTCCTTCCTTTCTTTCTTTCTTTCTTTCTTTCTTTCTTTCTTTCTTTCTTTCTTTCTTTCTTTCTTTCTTTCTTTCTTTCTTTTTTTCTTTCTTTCTTTTCTTTTTTTTTCTTTCAATCAATATTTATTTTAGGTTTTCTTGGTATAAAATCTATAATCCACAAACAATGATGAATATGCTTTCTTTTTATACTTACTTTATATATTTTTCTTGTATTATCACATTTACTATCATGATAATTCTTATCAAATTCTATGAAGCTATTAGAACAGTGAGTTTTTGAGCAGTTTTGAGAAGGATGAACTTGAGAAAGAGAGGCTAGGAGCAAAGTGAGCAAGCAGCTAAGATGCTATTCTGTGATATAATGATGGTTAGGATTAGGGCAAGAGCTAAGACAGTAAATAAAAGATGTATCTGAAAGATTAAAGAATTGTTTGGCCTCAGTTATGTGGGGAAATAATTTTAAATTCTCAAAACTTCAAATCTGCATTATAACTTTAATGTACTATAACCAGAAAATTGATCATAATTTGAAAATAGATGCTATCATGTTCATGAAAGAGTTTCAAAATATTAATGAGAATATTAAAGATAAATTAAGATAATTTAATGTCTTCTATATCTCTGCATACTGATATTTAACTTAGTGGTGTCAACATAATTTTTAGTATTTAATATGTTTACAGTATTTTCAAGTCATGGTGACTTTGCATATAGTATCTAATTGATTCTCACAATGACTCTGTGACATGAACAATAGTAGTGATATCTAGCATGTTTCTAGCACTTTACAGATTGCACAACACCATCACTTACATTATTGATGCTCATATTTCTATCAGTCATCCTATTGCTCAGTTCTGAGGTTTCTATGTTAACTGAAATATATTGTCGATACCAGTACATCAGGTTTATTTTACTGATGTGGTCTAGTATCTACAATACACATATATTAAATGTCAATCTATTAAGTTAGGTTATTTTTATCTGTGGAATTTTTCTGACATTAATGTTCTATATGATGGTTATAGTCTATTTCTAAAAATTGGTATGGATGCTTAGCTTTATAAGAAACTGAAAAACTGTTTTCCAGAGTTGCTGTACAAGTTTACATTTTCGCCAGCACTGTATGAGTGATCCAATTTCTCTGCATACTTGCTAGCTTTTGATGTTGTTACTATTTTTTTTTATTTTAGCCATTCTGACACATGTGTAGTTATATCTCTTTGAGATTTAAATTGGTATTTCCCTACTGATTAATGATGTTAAGCATCTTTCATGTGCTTATTTCCCATCTGTGTATCCTCTTAAATGTAATATCTGTTCATATCTTTTACCCATTTTCTAATTGGATTGTTTGATTTTTAATGTTCACTTTTGAGAGTTCCTCATGTATTTTATATATTAGTCTTTTATCTGATATATGATTATAAACACTTTCTCTCAGTCTGTAGCTTGTCATTTTATCCTCTTCACACGAGACTTTGCAAAGCAAAAGTTTTCCCTTGTGATGAGATCCAATTTATCAGTTTTTTTTTATGAACTCAGGCATTTATCTGAGAGAAATGAAAACATGTGTTTACTGAAAAACCTGTACACAAAGTTTAATAGAAAATTTATTTGTTTTTGTACTTATTTATCTGCTCTTAAGGAAAATCAGAAGTTAAAATGGATTTAATGTACTTTTTTTTCTCATCCAGTCCTTGTATTACTTTTCATCATTTGTATCAATCATCTGAATTCTTCTAGAGGGAAAAAACAGTTATCTATCACATGAAATTTAGTGAGTCAAAATATATTTTACAGAAAAAAATTATTTGAGTAATGCATGGCTATGGTCATATGGAAGTGACTCTGGGGGGATATGTTAAAAAAATAGTTGAGATATTTAGAAAAAAGAAATGACAAAACTAGTAACATGTTACATATGGATGGAGAGGAAGAGAAAGGGATCAAGAATGACTCCCTGGGTTTCTGACTTGAAATTGAATATTGATTACCTTGCTCAGTGAGATAAAAAATGCAGGGAAAGGGACAGTCTTATCCAAGGACAAGGAGAGTATGAAGTTTGAGGTAGTTCTTGGAAATCTTGAAACTCTAGACCAGCACATCTTAAACCTGAATGTGCTTATGAGAATCATTTTGAGGATCTTGTTGAAAAGTTGATTCCAATTTAGAAGCTCTGTGGTGGAGTCCAAGATTTTACATTTCTAACAATCTCCTAAGTGGTGTCGATGTCATTCATTCTCAAAGTCGTTTTGAACAGCAAGACTATGGCATGATGACATCTTTAATCTTAGGTGCCAACAAGATACCTGCTAATGATAGGTGAGGTTTGCTAAAGGAGAGAGGAAGGAAGGAAGAAAGGAATTAGAGGAAAAATGGAGGTAGATAAAGCAGAGAGAATTAAGATGACACAAGGAAGATGAAGTGGGAGAAAAGATATGCTAAGGAGAAAAGAGATGTTGATAAATAGCACTGTGTCAGCAACAATGACTTGTTGCATTTTAATAACACCTATGCCAAAAGATGCCTATTCTTCCCCATCTAGAAAATATTATCAGGTGATTAAAAAAAAAAAAAAAAACTTGTTCGAACCGCCAGAATTCAGTATCAAAAAAGAGGACGAGCCACTGTGAACTGGACAGACATAAAGGCTGATCTTCAGAATCCAAAGCTTTTATAGTATTTAACCAAGAAAATTAATGTTATAAAAAAGTACAGTTGATACATATGGAACAAAGATGTCAGTACCAAAAGAAGCAATATAAAATCCCAGAATAACAAAAAATATTGCCAGAAAAAAAAATAAAGGGAATTGAAGAGACCCAAATCTATCTCCCATGCTAGAAGATTTTAGTTTTTAACTTTTTTGTTTTTGTTTTGCTTTGCTTTGTTTTGTTTTCAACATTAGGTTGAATTCTCACAGGCTTAGTAGTTTTTAGTGTGGTCCTGCCAGAAAGGTGGTAACCTCCGTGACCTCTCCAAGTCCTTTCCAACTCTCAGATTCTATGGTTGTACACTCCTCTGTTTCTACTTTTATCTGTGAAGGCTTAACTTGTCTTTTCCTATTGCATTCAACTGAGCAAATACCAAGCATATGACATTTTTGTAAGTTTAGTAATTGTTACTCATTTTATTCAAACACTTTTTTCACCAAATTGTTTCAAAGTGTCTTCAAGTATATCTAAAGGAGAAAATATCCAAATGCCCAGTAATGTATCCCATTTTAAGAAGCACATGCTAGTCTATATATGCTGTATTTAATCATCTAAATACAATCATTGACAAGAAAATTAGTAGATTAATTGTATAAAATGATCATTTATCAGAGGAGATTTGATGGTATATTATTTTTAGCATTATTTCATATAAGTTGTTTTGTTCTATCAAATGTTTGCTTTGGTGTTAAATTATGCCAGAAGTTTAATTTTAATTAAATTAAACATATGAATACTAAACTAGAAAGGAAGGAGTCTATACTAAAAGGCAATTATGATTACTGAGACATCTAGAAAAAACATAAATAATTATTTCCATTTTTCATTCAGATATCCCAAAGTGTTTTAATATTTCACAATAATTAACTCATTAATCTTTACATCCTCTCTGTAGTATAGGTAAAAAATCTGATTAACTTTGTTTTGTTGGTTTTTTGAAAATATCTTTGTAAATGACTTGCAATGATGTTGTGTTTAGGAACTAGCTATTCTTGCTTCTTTAGACAATTTTATCACCAAGTCTCAGTAAATAAATTTCTGAGAAAATAAAATTGATAGGTATTGCTGCTTTTAGGGTTTCTTATTGTTGTTGCTGCTATTTTTGTTTTTTAAGCAGACGACATCTTGCTTGCCTTCTTACTCTGTTGTCAATATTTCTTTTATAGCTTAGCTATTGGCCTTCTTCGTACATCACCCCACTACCAAAATTTTCTCCTTAGACATTCTTTCTAGTTGAACATTTTCTATTAGTAATATCACAAATTAAATGTTTCATTCAAGATTGTGCATTTTATTATATAATATCAAATTTTATTCCATGTTGGCTACTTTTACTTTAAAATTACTTTATTTGTTCTGTTCAGAGGTCACTAAATTGAAAGCTACCACTTCTATTTCCTTTCTGCCTTTTGCCTTATAAAAAAAAATCATTCAGGTTACATTTAAAAAGGAATCATCTGCCTCAAACCATTTGCTTAAGATGTATCTCTAAAGCATAATCCACTAGCCCACTGTTAGTGTCAATTTGATTTTTTAAAGCTGTAATACTTTAATTACTTCTTTATATGCAAAACTCTTTCTCTGGTTTTTTTTTGTGTTAATTATTTTATAATGCAATGTCTAGAGAAAAAAATAACAAATGAATTTAACTTTTATCCAAATAAGTTTTTTTCTTAATTTTTTCTCCTATTGTATAATCAGGGCAACCATTCCAAAGTTTTAGCTCAGTACATTTCCCATTACACTTAATCATTTAATTGTAAAGCTAAAAGAAACTTGAGAAGAAACAAAAATTAGAAAGCAAGTTTTATGAACGTGTATACATGAGGATGGAATTTTTAAAAAAATAGGGGAAATGATCAGAAGGCATGATGGAAAAAAACAATACCAATATTGTTTTCAGATTACTATGATGTGGAATGCTGGAGAGACACATGCATTTGTCTTAAGCCCTCTGCCACTACAAAACACAGGTATAAAGAAAATATCAGAAAGGAGAATCTACTTGCTTCCTTTTTTGGAGGTGGGATTGTAGTAGGTTCCTATTATTCCATATTAATTTAAAAAACAAATAAGTGTAAAGGAATTATCTATATTTGGTTTCATATGATATTCTAACAACTAATCTAGCTATCAAAAATTATGTTTTCTTAAGGACCTAGAAAGGCACATGGTTAAAAATATAGACTGTCCCACCAATCATATGTCTTTCCTACAGTTCTTTTTAATAAGTAATTAATTATATACTTATCTATATGCAGATCTATACAAATATGGTTGTCTACCAATGTCAAAACATCAATCCATTTCTTACATATAATATTATATGCTGTGATACTTAATTTTATGTCAACTTTGCTGGGCTATGTTGCCAATTTGTTTGGTCAAACACTGTCTACATGTTGCTATGAAGTTATTTTTTAGATGTGATTAACTTTTAAATCAGCAGATTTTGAGTTAATATGAGATTACTGTCCTTAATGTGAGTGAGCCTCATCTACTCACTTGAAGGTTTAAAGGTGAACACTGAGATTTTCAGAGGAAGAAAGAAATCTCAAATTTTCTGTATAGAAAACTACCTGCACATGTTCAAGACTATGACATTAACTCTTACCTTAGTCTCCAGCTTATTAGCCTGCCCAAGAATTTTAGACTTGTCAGCTACAAAAGTTGCATGGGCCAATTTCTTAAAATTAATATCTACTTAGATAAATAGATAGATAGATAGATAGATAGATGATAAATAGATGATAGATTGATAGTCCCCAACATAAATTCAATATTTCCTTCAAGGCAAATTCTTCATTGTCCCCAAAGATACCACGTTAGTGTCCCTTTCTTCCCCCCTGCTTTTCTCTCTTCTTTTTTTTTAACTATAATGATCTTTACTCTACTCTTGTGCTTATCTAAGTCCTACCTGTTATTTAAAACCTATCCTGTGTTTCATATTTGCCAAAGAGTACTTAGTATTGTCTAGGATACCTAATATTCTAGACTACAATGAAGGTCCCCTACTTAAATGTTATAGCATATCATAAACTATTATAGATTCATGACATCACAGATTTTGAAAGTCATCAGGGATCATCCATTCCAACCATTATCAAAGGCATGAAATACCTTTACAACATTCTCAATAAGTGGTCTTTCATTCCTTTCCTTCACTTCTCCAGCAATAAAGATTTCACTACCTCCTACTCCTTCTATTTTATAAATGGCTCTAAATCCTAGAAAAGTCTTTTTCTAAGACATATTTATACATTGAGAGTAACATCCAAGAATTGAACTATTTTTTAACATGATTCACACTAAAATATGCCAATATAAAAATCACCAAAATACTACATAAAAGTTATTATTCTCATGTATATACCAAAGTAAATTTTGTCAAAAAGTGTTCATTGGAACATTCTTTGCTGTCACAAATTTGTCTACACTCTGTTTAAATATTACATAACGACTTTTAACTATACTAAAGTGTGGCTATATTCTCATATAGAAACCTTTTTAAATTAATCATGTGCTGCTTTATATCTGCCCATGCCTTCATTGTTTTCCAAACTAAATTGTAGGCTCTTCTGGATCAGATGCTGCCTTAGAGCTCTCCTGTTCTCTCTCTGCACTAAGATTAGTGCAAAGAACATCAACTTCTCTCAAATAATTGCTGAATTAAATTTAAAAAGTGACTTCAGCAAGAAAAATGTACACAGAGAAAAATATTTCTAAGATCTTTTGTATAATCCAATTTTAAGATCAAAATTGGAAAAATAGGGGAAATTTTTTAAACTAGTTTTTTGTTTTGTCTTTTTTCCTTTGGGAAAAGAACTATCATTAGTAGTGAAGTTCTTTACTTAAGAAAAAATGTACTCTTTCCCTTTTATTAACTGAAAAGATGTTTTGGGAATGAGGTTGACAGATGTAGATAGCAATAAAAATATAGTACCAAAATCTTTAAATAAAATTATTAAAACTACATATATATAATTTTTTTTTCAAATTAAACACCAGCTAGAACTGAATCCTTGGTCTCATCTGTGAGCTTTATATAGTAATTTCTTGCTATACTCTGCTTTACTGTACTTTTCTAAAAATAAATTGAAACTGGTGTTTCTACTTTTTAGAACATTATATAATATTAATATTAGATCTGTGTTTGTTTTTTATTTGTTTTTACTCTTGCTTATGTAGCCTTCTTGCTCAGAGAGATATTAAGGAAGTCATTCTTTGTATATCTTCACTCTCTGATAACCTAACAAGGTAATTGATGAAAAAAGAAAATATTTAGAATATGTAGCTAATTGGTAAAAAAAAAAAAGTAGACTAGTTAAGAAATTATGTTAAAAGAATAAAGACATTAATTTAACTGTACTGGACAAGAAGAAGAATATTTAAAGAAATAATTGGCGAGGAGATTGACAAGATGACCTACTAGGTTATGGCTTCCATCTCTAATTTTAGTTTACCAAGGAGGTTTTCATACTGCAATTAAAAAAATCTTCTGCTTGTCAAACATTTCTTTTTATGCGTGTTTAGCTGGTATGTAAGTGTTTTTAAAATGTACATCAATAATCTGTGTGCCAATATAGCCAATTAAGTTTCATTCTTTAATAATCTCTTAGAAAACCACTACAGCTTCAAAAATGGACAGGAGAGAGTAGAAGAAACAAAAAGTAACCAACCCTACATTTTAATGTTTAAAAATTGATTGTTGTCATAATTTCAATGCTAAATTTCAATGTATGTACTCTTATCTTACGAGGACCACCACAAAACTCTCCCATAGGGGCGAACATTTATTCAACATTATAAGTTTACATTTTCACAGAAAAAGAAAAAAAGATATGGAAAAGTCTTGCCCAGATATGGAAAACGGTGGCCCTTAGTTTTTCAAAGGTATGTTGTGGTAGTTTTTTGCTAATGACTACCTCTTCTCAGAAACATTCATTTACAATGCATTATTTAGTAACATAAGCACTCTTTTTCTTTAGAAAATTCATTCTTTTAGAATTGTGTCTTTCAAACAGTTTAGTCTACTAGTATATCAAACATTATTGTTAATCTTTTTATTTAATATTAAGAGAATCTATAATTCTTTTTCAATATTTTTCATAAATTCTCAGTGGGGAGAAAACTAATTATGCAGAAAAAAGTTAGTGTAGTACCTCGCTACTAAAATCCCAAGCACACACGTGGGCATGTTTGCGCGCATGTGCGCGCGCGCGCGCGCACACACACACACACACACACACACACACACACACACACAGAAAGTAGATTCTATAACCTTCCTGTCGGGACATACAAGCAGGCCTTATATATTCTTTTATTATTATTATTATTATTATTATTATTATTATTATTATTATTATCATCATCCTCAGAATGTGGAGAGGTAAACTATAACCAGTCATTGCACCATCTTCAGACTTGTTAATCTGGCTTTGTGTACACTCGTTATCATTTACTATCTAGTTGTTCCTATATAACATGTATATATCTTTTCCAGTTACTAATAAATGCTA
Source organism: Macroglossus sobrinus (assembly GCA_004027375.1). Taxonomy (NCBI): domain Eukaryota; kingdom Metazoa; phylum Chordata; class Mammalia; order Chiroptera; family Pteropodidae; genus Macroglossus; species Macroglossus sobrinus. Next base: position 51,835 of record PVKZ01000499.1, read on the forward strand.
TAAAGCAGAGAATAAGCAGAGGACAATAGCAGAGAGACTTTAGGTAGGACACTCATGCCTTCCTCCACATTCTCACTGGCCTGTGGTCATGGTAGCAGCAGTGGCAATTCCTTTTGACTTTCCCTGCTGTACACTAAGTGAGTGATGACAACAAAGTAGTACAACTCCTTTTTCCACTCGAGCAGGAGAAGAGCATTTTTGACTATCTGTCTTACTCCAGGTAAATGCCAGCAACAAAGAAGTAGTAGCCCACATTCCCATCCTGTGCCAATAGCACCTATACAGTAAAAATTCTTCTGATTTTCTCAGCCATCTTCCAGATGAAAGCCAGTAACACAACTAAATTACCATAGAAGCAGCAGTAGCAGCAGTTGCAGGTCTGGAAGCCCTGAATCTCTTGGGTCTTGCAGTTTTGCCGCGAAGCAGGCCTAGTAGTGGAAAGTATTCAATAGCATGGGGAACCTACAAACCTAACTTCCTAGTCAGAACACCAGGAAAGGGAAAGTCTAAAAAACAAAGAGTAGATGTCGGATCACTGAGAAGAAGGAGTTGGAGAAAGGGACGCTTTGAATTTATAAATTAAGTTCTGAGATTACTCTCAAGCTGAGCTATACATGAATGAAACCAAGTGGAATCGACGCAGCTAAGACTGATCCCTTGGTGGTATGTAATCAAGGAAGATCAGAATAGCACTGCAAAGATTATGAAAACTATACTGATATTGGAAGCACAGCCCACAAAAAAAAGGTCAGAACTTACAGTCTATACCTAACTAGTTAACTGTCTGCCAAAAAAAAAAAAAAAAAAAAAAGCCTTAGACGGTGGGAAGTATCAATAATACAGATTTAGATACACAGGTTTGGGACATGTAAAAGGAAGGTATCACAAAGGCAGTTGGATATATGACTTTGGAGTTTAAGAAATACATCAGGCCAAGGAAGTGATTTCGGTAATTATCAGCATACAAAAAGAATTTAGAGCAAAGGTATGATCTCTTATCATGTGATTATAAACAGAGAATTTTAGAGATTTTAGTGAGAGAGGAAAAATTCCAACTTTCTACTTGGACTGAATGTTTTTAAGATATAAGGAAGTAGTCAATTAAAAATCACAACAGCAATGATAATAATAATAGTAGCAACACCATAAGAACATCCAATAAGTGATGTATAAAACAATAATGCAATAATAGCACACAGTTTTCTGCACAAAGTGAACTCTTGATTGTTATAATAAACTCACAAATTAGCTTAAAATTTGTCAACAGTTTTTGTCCACAAATCTCAGAAAGACTAATGATTATAAGGCACACACCAATCACAATTACTATGTAATGAAAATTGAGTTCAACACTTTTAAATGCATTACTTAATCACCATCACAACTCTGTAAATAATTTCTATTTATCCAGATAACAAAATCAGATTCGTTGAGGTTAAGTGACTTGCCCAATGTCATATGTAAATGATATAATTAATGACAGAAATGAGTAGAAAGAGGGATTATAAAACATTAAATGAAAGGAAAACTGAAACAAAAGGGTGAATATCTAGCATACTGAAGCAGGAAAGCATAGAGAATAAAATTTTTTAAAAGTGAGTGAATGTGAAGCTGACATTCCCTTATTACAGATTTTACAAATTTACATGAGATCTGGCTCCAGATAGAAAACTCCTCTCCCAGACAAGCTGTATAGAGTTGGTGTGGTGGTGATATCAGTGGTAGTGGACAAGAACAATGGAGTATCCTTATCTCCAGGTTCCCACAAGCTGGATTGGAGCAAAGTTGGTCCTAGATGTTACAGAACCATATTAAGCATCAATTCCAAAGTGGAGAGTCTAAGAGTATTTTTCAAAAACAAAAAAGAGGAAATAAAAAGTAACTTTCATGAAAATTACAGTAATCCTTTTTTATTCACAATTTTGCTTTCTGGTTTACATTTATAAGGCAGTTAGCTTTGGCAACTAGGTTAACCCACACTCTAGTTGTGTAAGAAACACAAATGAAACTGTTTTAAACAAAATGAATGTATCAGCTCACCTAACTGAAAAGTATATAGTACAGTTTCAGACACTGATAATAACAGCTGCTCAAATATTATCATCAAAACTAGATTTCTATCTATGTCTCTCAGATCGGCTCTCTCCCATGTTGGTTTTATTCCCCAGCCAATTCTCTCCCCAATTATTGCCCCCAGAAGTTTGATGCCCGCATCAATAGTTCATGTAAAAAGTAATACTTTAGTCCCTTCTTATCTGCAGTTTTGCTTTAAAGGTTTCAATTACCCACAGTCAATCGTGGTCTGAAAATGTTAAGTAAAAAATTCCAGAAAAAAAAATGTGTAAGTTTTAAATTGCCAGAAGTTCTGAGTAGCTTGATGAAATTTCACACTGTCCTGCTCCATTCTATCCATCCCTTCGTCTAGCATATCCACACTGTATATGCTCCCTGCCCATTGGTCACTTAGTAGTCTCAGTTATCAGATCAGCTGTGAAGGTATAATAGTGCTTATGTTAAAATAACCCTTCTTTTACTTATTACCTACCCCAAAACCATTCACATAACTTACATTGTAGTATATTGTTATAATTGTTCTATTTTACTATTAGTTATTGTTGTTAATTTCTTATTGTGCCTAATTTATAAATTAAACTTTACCATAGGTAAGTATGTACAAAAAAAGCATTGTATATACAGGGTTCAGTACTATCTGCAGTTTTAGGCATCCACTAGGGGTCTTGGAACACAGTCCCCTGTGTATAAGAGGGGACTACTATAGTTAAAAGTAATTAGTCATAAAATGGTGTTCTGAAGGTGTAACCTTAATTGATCTTCTGAGGCCTAGGGAGTAATCTGACCTAATAAATTTGCCTATCTTACCTGTGGGCAAGTAAGAGCTGTTCTGGATGGAAAGCAGTAATAACCAGTGCTTGCACGAGTATCAAATATTTGTAGGTTCTCAACAACTACTTGTTGAAAAAAATAAATACATAAATTAGTGATTTAAAAAATGACTGAATAAATGAGTACTGGACTGTGAGTTCAAAGATCTGAGCTTCAAATTTATTTTAATCTCATAACGTATGAGTTATCTTGGGCTAATCACTAAAATTCATTTTGGAAAAGGTTAATCAAATAAATTATCAATCAAGAAAGAATCTGCTGATTAAGAAAGAGAACCCACAGGAGAAACAAATAAAAATTTGACTATGAAAATTTTAAGTGTAAATCAGTACTCAAACAAAATACATTGTATTTATTATTTGGATGGAACCCATTGAAAATAATATAAAGTGCCGGGTCATGGAAATGTAAAGTTTGGGAGCAAAATTACAGTTTTAGTAATAATCTCTTTCAGAAAAAAAAAAAAAACATGATGCAAACTAATTGCAGCTGATTAAGGCTCCATAAATATATTTCATATTATGAATATCAGAATGTTTAAAAATGTAAACAGTAAAAACAGCAGTAAGAAAAGAAAAACAGACTTTGCACATTTTTGTTTCCAAATTTTTTCTTTGCTTTTTTTCCCTACAAAGTAAGTGAGGCATAAAATAATACTGTGATAAATTGCCTTATCTCAAAAAGTGTAATATAAAATATAATAAAGTAATATATACTGAGTGATCTCTCATGGTTACATTATACTTCTCATATTTAATTTATGTTTTTTCCACAACTTACTCTTTTTCAGCTGTTACCATTTATAATTTATCATATTTCTAATGAATTGCATCTCCTCAGTTATACATGGTTTCAGAAATGCTTGGGAACTATCTTGTTTTCTGCAGAAGTGGTTTTTGAAAAACAGTCAGAGATTCCTAAACATGCTTCTAATAAGTGCCTTGCACCCTCAGAGATGTCTCCTGAACTGTTGTCCAAGTTAACACTGAGAAAAAGGATTTAATGATCTCTCCCTTGAGATTTTTTTGTTGGTTCCCAGGAATGAAGGAAGTCCACAATAATTCCTTTATTAAATGCTTGTGACATGCTTTGTTACTATTTGATATATTAAGAAAAGGCCATTTTTTACAATTCATATTCTTTTCTATCTGCAACAATTCTCATAAGAAAAAGAGAAGGATTTCATTGTGCATTTTATTAAGTAATAAATAGTTGTTATTTATACAGACACATAAACATATAGAATCCAAGCATGCTCCCTCCACTATTCAAATACACTAGATTGCACTTCCTCTAGGGAAGATCTTCCTTGGATTAAACTGTATAGAATTAGAGTCTTACATAGACTACAAATATCGCAATTTGTCATAATATTTTGTTTTCTAAAATTCTTTGCTATCCATTACATACATTATTTTATATTTGTACCCAAATTAGTGTTCTCAATATTAAATTGTAAGAATGAGAAAGACAAGAATTTATGTCAACATAGTATATATAAAATGCAGCAGACCATGGGAATGGAAGTGATTAATCAGAGTTTCAATATAATGCTGTGACCCTCGGGAAGACTGAATCTCATTCTCTTGCACACACATTCTATGTGGCTTTAGCCAAGTCCCCTGCTCAACCAAGCTTCTAGATCATGAAATGAAAGTCTGGAACTTTATGTAAATATCATCTATGAATCTGTGAGTTATTCTCTGAGAAAGACACGCATAGTGTCAATTAAATTTATTTGGCTTGCAAACAAAAGAAACTGATTGGCTAGCTTACTGAGAAATAAAATTTATCAGAAAGATATTGTGCAGCCCACAGAAACTATACGACAGTGGGACAACCAGGTCCCCAAAAAGGGTAAGAATAGGAGCACTTGTCAGGTTCCAAGTAACAGGAAAGAAATACCAATTTTTTCAAGTAGCTGATGGTTTTTCTATCTTTGTAATATTTTAACTCGAAAAGCATTTTGCCAAAAGAAAGAGTTTCGTGGGTCTAACTTAGCTCGTCATAAGTTAGAAGATATGAAGGCTCTTGATTTAAAGTTTTCCAAACTGACTCATAACGGTAAACAGTACTTATGCCAAAGGACAAAGATAAATTAAAATCTGTTATTTACTATAATTGATTAGATTAATTAAAATTGGATTATCTCAAGTTGAATTCAGAAGAGTTGATTTTAAAAAACAAAGGAAACAGAACATAGAACATTTAGTTCATCATCTAGGATATCATAGCATTTTTATTTTTTTGTGGGCACATTTTTAATGGAATTTAGGATTAATATTACAAATGCAATTCTTTTCCAAGTAGTGGAAAATAACTGAGCACTGGTCAAGAGAAATGGTGATTCCATAGAAATTAGGTTCGAGTATACACTTGGGTTTTGCCAAGTACAGAAAAACAGCCAGAGGAAATGTTTAGATTTACTAGATTTGCTGGCTTTTTTTCAAACAATTGAGAAGACTTGTGTGCTGTTTGCTGTAAAAAAGAGCCAACTTTAACTTTGATGGCATTCAATGTTATTTTATCTAACAAGGTCCACCTTCTCCAAACCACCTCAAAATTCTACCACCAGAGAACCACTTCTTTGTTATAAGTTTTGTTTCTCTCTCTCTCATTCATGTGTTCATTTGTTTGTTAACGCACAAATATCCTGATAGATATAACACTTTGTATCAAGAAAGCATTAATATTAAGTGCTTTTTGAAGGTCCTTCTTCCTCACAGAAAGAAGAGTGGACTTCTGGGATGTGGCAGTTAGAAACTAACCAGAAGTGCTAAAGAGGTGCAGAGAAGGAAAGCACTAGAAATGGACTGTCTGCCTGAGTGAGGCCCATTCTACTGGAAGCTCCAGCTCTCTGGCTGCCTCCACCCAACAGTCACTTCTAAAATTCTTAGTGGTTGATTAACCTGAAAAACTGTTTCTACAATTATTTGATATAAAAGCTATAGCCCTTGATTTTTGCATAAAATCTTCTCCTAAATCATCTAAATTTCTAGTTTGCTTTTGCTTGAAATGTAGACCAAATATTTCATAGAACTAGTTCACCAAGACCTGTTGTTATATATGTTGCTCACTTTAAAAACTGAGCTTTCCCATCTCTCGATTACATCAGTGCTTCTTTAGTTCACTTCAAATTACTGATTTTATTATAACAAGTTACAAATTCAAACAAAATACTCTCTTTTTTTCAGTATATTGTGGTACCCTCCAGAGCTTTAATAGTACATATCAGTAACCTTTTCCCAAATTTTTCACCTTATATCCATCGCAAACCTCAAGTTTCACTGTTTTGCGATACTTTGTAAAATACAACTTAACATTATGGAATAGCTTAAAATTTCTTATAGCAGAATTTTCTTTGGGTCACTGAATTTAATTGAAAGATTGTAACAGGCTTACACTTAAATGCAAAGCATGCTTATGACTGTCTTCATCATGCTTAGACATCTTAAGAATGAACAAAATAGTCAACTCCTTATTTGTTTGCATGATGTTTTAAGTCTCATTTTATTTTCCACACTTGATCAGTTGATTATTTATTTTTATTCTATCAGATTAATAATGAATATTTTATATTTTAAGTACATGTAATTCACAGTAAAAATGAAAACTTTCTAATATAGAAAAAAATGAAAAGAACCTCTAAACAGTATTCTCAGGAGCAGAATAAAGATATCAGGGTATATATAGTATTAAAGTTTAGCATGGCAGTCATAACATGCATTGTTCAGATCATTTAGTAAAACATACAGTAACACCAAAGTGCTAAGAAAAATCAAAAGAAACATGGAGCAACAGTTGTGAAATTAATTTTAACATAACTTTTAACTTGGAATGGGAGATAACCGTTTACAGATGGAGCATTCCATACTGAACTGTCCCAGGCCTGAGTAGCAGTGCATTACCTATCCTGGTTTTCTTCCATCTGCCTCTCACTGTCCAGATTTTGATTTCAGATTTAAGTTTTCTCTTTCTGCACAGTACACTTTTTTTGACAGTAGAGGGCACTTTGAATTTAGACAAAACCCAAGAAATCTCTGAATCTTCATTCAGGGAGCTTTTGTTTGACTATAAAGAAATCAAATGCAATTTTAGTGTATATTTTAAATGATGTATATTTTTTAAATACGTGGTAAGAAAGTTTGTTTCTATTATGTGAAATCAGTTTTTTTATTTTATAAAAATACTATAATATGAAATTCATGCAATATTACTGTGTCTAGAAAAGATCAGTGATACAATACCATAACAAGTAAATTAGGATCAATTCATAAATGAATAGATCTTTAATTTTTCTCTAGTGAAAAGAACCAACGAAGAGCAAAACCCCTTGTACACGTTAACTGACATGTCAAAAATCCTAAATCACACAAATATAAAATATCTAAAATAAAACTAGAGACATAAAAATTTAGTTTATTGAGCTCACCACAGAAGTATAAATGCTTTACCCTTCTTCCTCTTTTGAATGCTACTTTAAAAATATGCTTAATAAAATGTAAGTTTTCATGTATTCTCACATACCTTTTTATAAAAATTCCTTTAATTTCAAATTGAAAATAATACTAAAATAATCTGATAGTCAATTTCCTTAATTGCATTTAAGAAAATTCTTTTAAAATATTTGTAAACTGCTACATCATTTTGTTGATCTTTATGTAAAATAACTTACCTAAATGTAGTATAGTTGTTTTTCTATTACAAATAAATATCTTGACAGCATTCATTTTGACAAATGAAATCTTACTTGTAATTATTCCACTCCTTTTCAAATAACCAAAATATAAAATGCAATGCATTTTAAAATTTCAAAATAGACAAATTACTTTATCTGCACACTTTTGTCATCATATCAAATAAATTACCTCTTTTAATCTAAGGCACTGTTTTTTCACTCTAAATAAATTTCATTTCCTCATTCATTTGAAACAAATTACCATATGTATACAAGTTGAAATTTTGAAGTTTGGCGCCTACTTAAGGCTAATTGTGAATCTCAGAGCCTCCAAATTTGCCCTTAAGGAGCTTCTACTTAAAAACACGAATTAAACCTGTTTAATTTTTCAGCGTGTGAACAATGTGCCTAAAATCTTCAATGGTTAGATTCTCAGGTATATAAAACAATACATAATTACATGACAGAGTTAACGTTCATATATGTGAAATTTTGTAAACTTTTAGGCAGAATTTAATGGTCATATGGGGTACACTTAATAAAGGCAAACAGGATAGCTATAAATGCCAAAAAATGTACAATTAGTTTTATTGGACTATTATAGGAGAGAAATCCATATTAAAATTCGATTTATTGATTTTTTTTTGGTTATCTAAAGAAGAAAAATAAAGTCGAATGCTACCACTCACCCCGACTTCCAAAAACATAATAAAAAGATGTGTCTAACATTATATAACCTTGCCCTCTGTAATTTTCATAAACGAAAAGCAAGTAAACAGCAATTGTCACTACTCTAAATGCACTGCAGCGCTCAGTAATATTTATCTTTACTCTTTCCTTTTATTATTGCCGGTAAACTATGTATTTGCACTAACACTGAATAGATTTTTAAAAGTAAGTGTAACGGGCTCAAATGGACAGTGCCTATTATCTCCTCCCTTTTCTCTCTTGCCCTTTTATGGCCTATAACTTCAATCTGTAGCTACATTTATGTTCTTTTTACATCAAGAAGTGTCATAATGTTGTCTCTGATAATACTGAAATTGCCTAATTTGTTCATCTTCTTTCAGCGCCTTGGAGCTGGTCACCCTCTCAAGTTATGCCTAGGTTTATCCGCAGCAACTTCGAAAATTAAGTTCCTGTTTAGTCACTCTCACCAACAGAGTGCCTTAGGGTTTGATGAGCCGGCCGGCAGATAAGATGCCGCAGAGGCCTGGGTCTAACTGGCTCAGGAAACGTACTGCTGAAGCTGCAGGGACACCCACTAGAACAAGCCCGGGTGTCATTCGCGTGCATCACGGAAAAAGAAAACCGGCTTTGCCAATCCCCAAAGCCAGGGCAGGAGCTGCCGGTCAGCTGACGCTGAGAAGCCCAGAGTGAAAGAATGAGAAGAATGTGCTTGCTCAGAAGATGGGAGCGATAGTGACTCCCCACTCTGACCCCTGGTGCAGGCGACATGGGGGAGAAGCGGGCCTCCCCAGCTGTTGCCACTCGGGCTGTCACCGCGGCGGCCACTGCCAGCAGCCGCGCCGCCGGGACGGTGCTTGCGGGTGCTGGGCGGGCCACTGCAGCTGCTTCTGCCTACACCGTTGCCCCGGACCCTTCTGTTTCTTCCCTGATTTTAACATCAGCTTTCTTTCTTTCTTCTACTTTTTTTTTTCTCCCCTGACAATAACCTCTTACAAAAAGCAGAAAATAGCCTCCACATTTGCTAGTGAGTAGAGGCGAAGGAAGAAGATGGTAGTGTGGCTTCTAACAAAGCTTGGGTCCTGGGGCCCCTCTGTCTTTCTCTCGGTCTGGTTAGCATTTTTACTTCCTACGGCAGCAATGCTTTGTCAGCCTTGGGCTGGTAACTAACTCCAGGCTTAGTCCCTTCCTCCTTTCTGACTTTCAAGGATGCTTCACCCCTCACCCACTCCAACAAGGAGAAAAATACCAAAGGTATAAAAGAGATGTAAATACACCAAGATAAATTCATCTTTTGCAATCCAAATTTTACTGGGATTCACGTAAGAGAAAACATCTTTTCAAGTACTGGGACAATAAAATAAAATTCAAATGGAGGAATGTAGCAGGCAGGTTGGGGAGCAATTAACTGCTAATTTGGAAAAGCACTTCTTGAGGATTTTCCTGACCTGCCCATTCATGTTACTTCCCTTTCTAAGATCCTCTTCCCTTTTCAAGGCTAAAAACTGGGTATGATTCAGCTCATAAAAATATGTCACAGCAATTGGAATTTACCCTTTGACCTTCTACTCCCTTACCACCAACTCGCGCGCGCGCGCGCGCGCGCACACACACACACACACACACACACACACACACACACACTGCATTTCACTAGCTAGCTGTTTTCACAAAACAGATGGCTGTGTCGCTGGTGAAAACTGCCTTTTTGCACAAGATAAAACTTCGAAGATCCTATGATAGGACCTATTTAAAAGAAGAGCTCAAAGCCACATTTTCTATGCCGCATATGTGAATTCTGAGATGGCTCAATCAATAGAAAGGTAGATAGAGAAATAGATTTTTGTATGCATAGGCACAAAAAGAAAACTGTCAGTAAATAGCAATCATCCTTTACCACCACTCTTCTTTATAAAATTTGCTTTTGTGGGTCAATTATAGATGATTATATTCAGCATTTAAAATTAGAAAGTATAATTCTTTCAGGTATTCTGGTGACTAGATTTAAAACTAGAAAGAAACAGTGAGTCTAAAATAAATGAGGAGAGTTTTCTAGCTTTTCTAAAAACCTGGTCACCTTTCCAAATAATTTTTCCTTCCCTTTGTGCAGTGAAAACCCCATTACCAGCTACGAAAAAATAGTGCTAAGTGTTTTGTACAATTTCTTTTTGTGTGTGTGAAGCTGGAAAAGCCAAGAAAATAGGCAAAATACTGAATCAGGCCACCAGGGCCAGTTCAAATGCACAGAGAGACATTTTTACTGCATTATTTGAACTATTACTAAATAAAATGCCTTCCTCCTCAGAGCTTGGCTAAGTACTAATTTTCCAAAACATGAATACGGCTTCTGGTGAAAAGTCAGAAATAATTTAAATGTATGACTACACCACTGTAACCTCTCAAATTAACAGTGTTCCCTTGGCCCTACCCTATATACTGAGAATGGTGCAGACTCTCAAATCACGTTTGGAGAGCCTGAAACATCCAGGAAGCTTTCAAATCTAGAGGTTTGAGAACATACAGGACAAGTTCAAATACTGTTTTCACCATGGGGGCTAGAAATGATGAATTGAAACAATTTTTGACAATTCATTACTAGATGCCTAAGTAATTGACAAGTTAAAAAATAATTAGCCAGGCAGGAATAAAGTAGTTTTTAACATTAATATAATTATGCTCTTTTTTTTTTTTTTTTGAGACAGTTATTTTTCTCCTCTATGTTTGCACAACGTGCTGCATGGTTGAATACTGATATGGTTAAACTTACAGCACAGAACTTATAACAAGAATAACAATGTCAAAAAATATATGATTTTTTTTTTAATAAACACCATTTTCACAAAATCTAGAGAACATTTTTAAATTTTCTGCAGCAATCATTCACATTTGCTAATGATATCTCTGCTTGGCATAGCAAAGAAGATAACATTCAGTCTTTGGATAACAACAATTTTTCTATGTTGTTTCCATGTGATGATCAAGGTGTTTGGTTAGGGCTTTCCCTTTTTTAATACTCTTTGTTTGTTTGAAGTTCATAGAGCAAAAACCTAAAAACAAATCTGCAAATATACCTGTATACTCTTTATCATTGTCACTGGCTTAGTGGTAGTCTGCCACAAACAGCTATTTAGAAATATTTTTCATGAGATTCTTCGTACTTTGAATACACTATTACTTCAAGATCTGCCACATGTCCCTCATTCATCTTTAATGCAGAGTTTTATGTAACTTTTTTTGAGCTTTGACTCTGAATTATTTTCTCATTATAAAATATCTAGCAATCTTTGAACTCATTGCAATTTTATTAATGATCTTCAGCAAATTATAGCAGAAATGTATATTTTGAAGATGTTTTGTGATTCATCTTATGCAAAAAAGTAAAATTCATTTCTAAAAATTGAGCCTATCTTTGTTTTCTGTTCTTTTTACTAGAAACCAGTATGAAAAGGTCTCTATGTGGGTTTCCTATAATAAACATGACAGAAGGGGAAAAGATTGTTGTTTCCTTTGGCATTTCTCATTTTAAGGTGGTAGAAAAATATGCATCTGCTTTTCCTGTGGAGAGGAAGATAATATGATAACCCTCTGATTATATACATAAACGGAAACTGATCAGTTTCTCTGGTGGTTCATTTTTAAGGGCAAGTTCCAGTTGGATTGTGCTAATGCACATATTCATGAATCTCTCCAAACAGGATTCACGGCTCTCCAGGGAACCCTTGAAGTATGCATCATTGTTTCAATGAAGTATCTTCATTATAAAACATGGGTACTATAAAAGGTGAATACCATTTGCCTCTGCCTAATACAATCTCAGATCTGACTTTCCTCCACTATGATTTCTCTCCTTCCTTTCTTTCTTTTGCCTTTCTTTCTCTGTGTCTGTCTGTCTGTCCGTCTGCCTCTGTCTGTCTGCCTCTGTCTGTCTCTCTTTCTTTCTCTTTTGCAACACATAGAAAAAATAACAAAGAATCAAATTAGATATTAGAAAAAAAATGGGACAAAATGCTTTTGCTTTCAAAGCCAAACATAATCTCCTATGAAATGTTATATAGTATCTATAAATATAGGGGAAGGAAACTTAACTTCCAAATCCAAAAATTCTTGCACTTGTACAAATGTCTTTTTGATTAAAAATTTAAAAAATACAGCTTATGAAAATATTTGGTCTCTGAGTGTTTATAAGTTTCTTGCATTGAAAAAGCAAGACCAAAGATGAAAGGTATAAGAAATAAGAAGATAAACACTATTAAACAGGCAAATAAGAGAGGGACTATCATCAGAACAATGATGAAATCAGGCATACACATTCTCTATCACACTGGCATTGTTACAAACGGAATAATATCTTTAACTGATCAGACCTTTATTTATTTGTATTTGTACCAAATACATATCCTAATGTTTTGCCTTTCTTTGTAGAGTTCCTCCAGAGAACCTGAGATTTTAGGGAGTTCTACTAATGTGCATGTTACAAAGAGGCCTTTATTAGAGAGGACATGAATGGAGACTACAAAAGCCCTACCCTGCATTCAGGCATAATGGGGAGCTTTATAGAGAAGGAACACTGTCTTTGGGGTATGAAGGACAGTTTAATACAACATCTATTGGAGGGAACAAAGGAGTTATGTAGCTCACAAATTAGGGTATTCATATCCAGATATATTAGTGGTGGAGTGTAGAGACTTGGAATTCAGTGTAAAATGATCTTGTCATCCAACACAGCACACTGTGGAATGTGGCATTCCTTAGATGTTAAGTTCTATAGTCATCAAAATAGATTGTACCAGTCACAAATAACTGTGACTCTATAGTGATTAGCTCCCAAAGATAGTAATTCTTAGTGGCACTAAAAATAAGATGAGACATCTATGATTAAGCAGGAAATGACAAATGCAATTCAAGATACTATATATTCCGGTTGTCTTAAGTCTCTCAGTGAAAATTAATTGAAGATAATATTTTTTAAGAGGCATAAGGGGCATAGCACATACCACACAGAGCCCATGATTAATTGTTACAGTTTAAGTCTCCATTTCAGAAAGACAGTCAAATCTCAACTCTCTATATTTTTGATATGCCACGAGGTGGTGGAAGGGGTGGAAATTGAACAAAGAGTCAAGAACTCAGCACCATGCTATGGGGGCTTCTTGTCTAGTGGATAGGCCAACATGCAAACTACAGTAATAGTGTTTCTGTTCACCATTAAAAATTAGTAAGGTCATGGCTAGTTCTATGCTGCTAAATCAAGTAGATTTAATTTCAAAACTTGATTTATTGTGACTGTTGCCAACATTTGACACTGTTGACCATATACTCTCATTCCTTTGGCTTCCTTACACTCAACCATTTATAATGTTACCTCAACTCACTCCTAGCTATTTTTTTTTTTACCCTTCTTCTTATACTCGTTTACTGCAACCCACTTCTTAAATACGTCTATTCCTCTTAGTTATGTCCTTAATACTTTGTTATTTCCATTCTAAACCTTCTGCTTGGATGATCTCACCTAGTCCCATGACTTTTTCGATATAATCATGAGAGTGACTCTACAACCCCAGCCCTGGCTTCTCTGAGTTCATGCTCATGGAGACAACTCTCTGCTGAAAATCACCTGGATTCCCAAGAACCCAGAATTTTGTGTGCACAAAGTTGAATTCATATTACCCTCTCCCATTTTTCATATTCAATCTACTCTCTATATCTTGTGTTTCCTTATCTTAGAATAGCATCATCACTCAAACTATTGCTTAAGTCAAACAGCTATGAATCATATTTCTCTCCTGTGTTTTACTAAAAATCAGTTACTAAGTCGTATTCTAAATCTGTAAATTTGTCTCCATCTCCATCACCACTCTCTTGGTTCAAGCCACTATAATCTATCATCAGGATTATTGTAACAGACTTCTTCTACCTGGTGTCCTTACTGCTAGTGATACTTTCATCTAATATTTTCCCTCATTCTTCTTTCTAAAATATAGGTCTATGACACATGTGTAATGTATCTATGCAGGCTAAAGGAGGAGGCAGAGAAAACGGAAAACATTTTATATCATCTGATATTGTGAATATAGATCTACTATCAAAGCATAATTTAAATGATTCTCTGCCTGAATTATTGCAGTAGTACCTAATTAGTCTCCCTGTCTCAGTCTTTATTATTTTAAGTTCTATTTTTAAGAGAATAGTCGGAGAAATATGAATGATACCTAAATCAGATTGTGTTGTGTCTCTATTCAAAAGCCTCTAGTGCTTTCCCATTCCCTTCAAAGTAAAGTCAAACACTTAATGACCAGTAAGGACCTATCTGACATACTTCCTTAGGGTGACTTGTCTGATTTCATCCTCTCCCATTCTTTCTTTAGGTCGCCACAGATACAACATTTAGAAACACAGTCCAAGAGAATCTAGTTTACTAATGTCAAGGTAATCTTGGGACCACATTCAGGCTCTGCAATTATCTGATTTGAAGACCTAAAGCAAATTATTTTATCTGTCTGAGCATTAGTTTCCTCACCTTTACAACTAAAATATAATGCCCACTTCAAAGCACTTTTGTGAGGAAATTAGATATGTAATAAGATATATGCCTGCCATGTAAAAAATCCTTTAATATTTTTCTCCATTTAATCACTCTCAAAAATAATTCAAAGAGGACCTCCTACTTTGAACTAACACAGTTAATTTTTCCTGAAAACAGAGTCTTTTATTTATTAATTAAAAACTTAATAGTTCATAAAATGTCCTATAGTAAAAATTGGATTTCAAAATGAATTTTTGTTGTTTGTGTTATTTAATCTTCAGAAAAGTCACGGATTGGCTTCATTTATCATTACAGTTTACAAATATATCAAATCCTAATATCACCTATAACTTTGTTACTATTTTCTCTTTTTTAAGTTTTCTAAAATATTTTAATATAAGAACAAAACGTTAACATAGCATATTAAATCAATTTAAATTATATTGAAATTTCCTTAAAAGAGTGGTAAAATATACTCATTACACTATGAAAAATCTCAGTCATTTAAGTTATAGACTTTGTAGCAATGTCATGGGTTTCAAACCACCCGTTTGAAGAGAAAGCAGTCAGGTCTGTGTTCACATCTTAATACCAGTCATTACTAGCTCTGTGTGACCTTGGGAAGATTATTTAACCACTCTGAGTCTCAATTTCTTATTTCATAAAATGGAATTAATAAAGAGTACTCACCTCACAGGAGAATTTTGAGGATTAAGCAAGAGATGTAAGTAAGACAACTTATAATAATAACTAACAGTAGCAGAGGTAAGGGCAATAATCATAGCCATAGCAATAATATTAGTCTTTTTAAAATAAGACTAGGATTCTGAAAAAGGATGTTGAAAAATCTTGAAAACTTTTTGTTATAATTGTTCTCTCTGTTCTCTTAAGAGAAAACCAAACATTTCTTTACCTTCTTATTTTTATTATTTTCTTAACAGAAAAAAAAAATAGTAAGAATATGCTACCCAAGGTGTTCCAAAAAATAGAGAAAGATTTAGAGTATTCTGCCATGGAGTGTAAAGCTGTGAAACGTTGTATTTATTTGGTAAATAGTGAAGAAAAATGATAGATAAATCAAACTATAAAACCCATGCTGTGAGCAGTAGTACCTTCCTCAAGAGACAGTAAAGTATAAAACAGAAAAAATAAATTATAAATTAAGCCTCAGCAGAGATAAGTATGTATAAAGCCTAATCAAAGAAGTTACACTTTCTTCACTCTATTTGTGCATGAACTTCTTTATATCTTAACTTTTCAGTTCATGAGGCTAATTGCATTGTAGAAAAATATTTTTCTAGCAAAACAGACTATTAGAAAATTAAAACAATCTTGGGAAAAGGGACAGGATGTTCAGGAAAAAAATGCACAGAGCACGAGGTTGACACACCTTTTCTGTTTAATCTTTAAAGCTAGAGACACTATCATACAAAAATGCATTTCCAATCTCTTAAAGAGGATATGCAGCCATTAATATAGTAAATTAAGAATGGAGCTATATTTTAATAATGTACTCTGTATTTTGCTTGAATTTTACCAAATGTGTTACAATATTTTACTACCAGATCTCATAGTTCTCACACATGAATCAAGCTTTAAATGTATTTTTGATAGAGTCAGGAAATCTGTGTGAAAAAGACTGTGTTTTTTAATAGTCAAAGGATAACACTCAGGCCTTTTCAGTCAGGTTTTTCTGGCTGAGATTCACTGTCATATGAAGGAAGCAGTTATGAAGAGACATGGTTATAAAAGACATAGGTTCCATTCTTAGTTCTAACACTTGCTGTGTGCACCAAACAAAAACAAAAACAAAAACGAAACACACACACACGCACACACACCTATTTATTGAACACCTATTATGTGCTCTGGTGTCCAATGGAGGTAGAGGTCAGAGGAAAAAATAAATGTCATACGGTCCCTGACCTCAATACCACAGTACAATGGGGAGACACACATAAAGATAAATATGTCTCTTTACTCATTTATATTATATTATTGTCTATTCTAGACAATGTGGAGAGAACACTGAACAAAATACTTACATACACACACATACATACATATGTGTGTATGTTCTATGTTCTATGCTGTATGTTCTATGGAGCATATAATGCAAGGAAGGAAGATGAAAGTTCGACTTTTAAATATATTGATCTCATAAGACTTTACTGATAAGATGACTCCTACAGAGACCTAGAAAAGATGAGAGAAAACTCAGGCAGATATTTGTGGGAAAGAATAACTACAAAAGCCCTGGGGCAGGAGAATATTTGATGTATGTGAGAAGCAGCAGAAAGTTCTTATACCCAAACCAGAGTGAGTAAGGAAATGAGACTGGATAGATGGAAGAGAGGCCAGATTGTAAAGGACCCTAGAGACAAGTTTGGGAACAGATCTCACTTGATATAACAGGGACATGGTGTTGAAGATGAAGTGTAGCGAGAGAAGGGCAGAAAAAGGGAGATTTGAAAGGCACTACTGCAACAATCCATGGGAGAGATAACAATGACTGATAGAAATGGAAGTTATAAGAAGTTAACTGATTCTGGGTAGATTTTGAGAATAGAAATGACTGATTGCATTTACTGATGCATAGGAAGAATCACTGCAGTATCATGTTTATTGTGTTATGAAATATGGAATAGCTGGATCTTTTTCTTTCTTTTTATTGCCTCTAAATATATATACACTACAGATTAATTTTGTCTGAGAGTTAGGAAAAATTTCACAGGAAAAATGGCATTTGACATTGAATTGGATTTTAAAGAATGACTAAAATTTTTCTGGCTGAGAGAAAGGGAAAAGATACTTCAGGGCCTTACACTTAGTAAATCATTGGAAACTTTAGTGAAATAAGTGTCAATGCAGGTGGAGCACATGATATTTATAAAATATGTGAGAGTGTTGGTTCATCAGGCCATCAACCAACAAAGCCTGGTATGAGAAGTACGCGTGGCTATATGTACATATGTGGGCTTCAGCTAAGAGCTT
This sequence comes from Macroglossus sobrinus, assembly GCA_004027375.1. Taxonomy (NCBI): domain Eukaryota; kingdom Metazoa; phylum Chordata; class Mammalia; order Chiroptera; family Pteropodidae; genus Macroglossus; species Macroglossus sobrinus. The sequence continues at coordinate 69,621 of PVKZ01000499.1, forward strand.
TTGGTTACCTGATACAGAAACGAAATTCAAATGGTTTTAGTTAAAACAAACAAAAAAAAGGATGCAAGCATGGCTGTATCCAGGAACAAAGAATAAAGATATTTTTAGAGTTTGCTGTATTATTCTCCATTCCTGAGCTCTGCTTTTCTCTCCATGTTGCCTTTATTCTGTTTGACTGGCTCTTTTCATGAGGCAGTAAAATGACTGCCAATAACTTCAGCATAAAAAGGAATTTGTTTCTCTCATACTCTAATACCTGCCACCAAATGGAAGAATTCCTATTTGTAGAAGCAATAGGATTTAACCCTGCATCCTGTGCCTATCTCTGTGCTTCACATACATGCTATGGAATGGTAGAGAGATGACTGATTTCCTAAGGGAAAATGGAAGCACTGGAAGAAAAAGCAACCTACAGATTTTAGGCCAAGAATTAGCATGATCAAGTTTACATTTCTAAAAATCAGTGATAATAAAGAGAACAAATTGAGCTAGGAAAAGGCTAGACTCGGTGTGATAGGTTGCATTACTGGCCCTAATTCTTAATTTGTCTCTGTATCTATACTCTTTGCTATATGACAAAAGAAGCAAGAGTACAAGTAAACAAGACTTTCTTTAGCAGTAAAATAAGGTATAAGTAATGTGCCAGTTCCCAGCCTGGGACTCCAGAAGCCTTTAGAGTTTCTGCTTCTATTTACATGGCCCTGCAATTGCCAAGCCAATAGATGTCAATTATATACAGTTGACTGATGGTGCTATTAATTTAACTATGTCCTGAAAGATGTTCTGCCTGCTGGATCTGTTCCTTCTGATAGAGGGGAGTTAAAATCTCCAACTATGATATTGGATTCATCTATTTCTTCTTGCAGTTCTGTCAATTTTTTCCTCACATATTTTGATATTCTGTCATTAAATACATGTTAAGGATTGTGATGTCTCCTTTGAGAATTGATTCTTTTATCATTATGAAATGACCCTCTTTATCCTTGATAACTTTCCTTACTCTGAGATCTGTTTTGTCTGAAATTAACATAGCTCATCATGTTTTCTTTTGATTTAGAGTTAGGAAAGTATTACATACTAAAACTTTGTGTGTTCCTCTCAAATTTATTTGTGGAAGCCCTAACTCCCAGTGTGATGTCATTTACAAATGGGGCTTTAGGGAAGTAATTAGGGTTAGATGAGGTCATGAATGTGGGATCCTGTTAATGGGTGCTTTTATAAGAAGAGACACCAGAGAGCTTGCACTCTCTCTCTGTATGCATATGTGCATAAAGAAGAGGATATATGAGCACACAGTGAGATGGCAGTCATCTACAGGCCAAGAGAAGAGATTTAAAATGGAAACTTACTTTACTAGCACTTTAATCTTGGACTTCCTAGCCTACAAAACTATGAGAAAAAAATTTTCTGATTTAAGCTACCCAATCTATTGTATTTTGTTATGGTAGCTCAAGCAGACAAATACACACGATAGATCTATCTCCATCTCTTTGCTTTTAATCTATATGTATCTTTTTATTTAAGGTAGGTTTCTTGTGTACAACATAGTTGAGTTTTGTGTTTTGATCCAGTCTGACAACCTTGGTCTTTTAATTGGTATATTTATACCATTGAAATATAAAGTGATTATTGCTGTATTTGGAATTATAATTACCTATATGTTTCCGTTTTCTAGTCATTGCCCTTATTCTTTGTTCCTATTTTCATCTTTGAATATTTTCTTGCCTTTTTTGGTTTTAATCAAGCATTTTATACTATTTTATTTTCTCTTCTTTCTTAGCATATTGGTTAACTTTTTTAGTGGTTGTCCTAGTATTTGCAGTATACATTTACAACTAATCCAAGTCCAATTTCTGACAACACTGTACCATTTCACACACACTGCAAGTACCTTATGATAATAAAATAATCTTAATTCCTCCCCTGTCTTTTGTATCATTATTATCATTCATTTCACTTGTATATAAGCATACATAATTGAATAATTGTTATTTTATTATTTAGAAAAAAAACTATTATCGATTAAGACAAATAAAAATAATTTTTTATATTATCTTCACTTTTCTTTCTCTGAAGCTTTTTTACTCTTTACGTAGATTCATGTTTCTGACCTCTATCATTTTCCTTCTCTCCAAAGAACATTTTTCTTTTAATATTTATTTGAAGGCAGGTCTACTAGAAATGAATTTCTTCAATTTTTGTTTGTCTGATGAAATTTTTATTTCTCCACTTCTGACGAATAATTTTGCAAGGTACAGAATTACAGGGTTTTTTCCTCTTAATATTGTAAATATTTTTGCTCCAATTTCTTCTGGCTTGTAATATTTCTGAGGAGTAGTTGAATATAACTCTCACCTTTGTTCCTCAACAGGTAAAGTGTTTTCCTCCTCTGGCTTTTTTTGAGAGAATTTTTTCTCTGTAATTTTTTGAACTTTGAATATGCTATGCCTACAAGTAGTTTTTGTTGTTGTTTTGTTTTGTTTTGTTTGCATTTACGTTGTTTGATGTTTTCTAAGCTTCTTGCATCTGACATTGATTTTGAGAAATTCTCAGTCATAACTGCTTTATATATTGTTCTGTTTCTTTCTCAATTTTTCTGGTATTCTCATTAATATATGTTTTATCTTTTGTAGTTATCCACAGTTCTTGGATAGTCTGTTCTCTCTTTTTAGTCTTTTTTTTTCTATTTTTTTTTTCATTTTGGAAGGTTATATTGATATATCCTCAAAGATTCTTTTCTTAACTGTGTCTTAGTAATGAGTTTATCAAAGGCATTTTTCATTTCTGTTAAGTATTTTTGATCTGCACAATTCTTTTTCTTTTTTTGTTTTCATAGAATTTTAACCTCTCTATTTATATTGCCCATCTGTTCTTGCATATGTCTACATTATAATTATAGTTGTTTTGAATTCCCATTTTGGTAATTCCAACATCCTTGCCATATCTGAATGTAGTTGTGGTTCTTGCTCTATTTGTTCACAATGTTTATTTTACCTATTAGTATGCCTTGTAATTTCTTTTTTATACTTGTACATGATGTACTAAGTGAAAAGAACTGAAGTAATGTGTTGGTAAAGAAGGCGGGGCAGAAGCAGCATTCTACAGTCTTATGATTAGGTAGGTCTCAGTTTTAGTAAGTGCCTCTGGATTATGACTTTCATAAGTGTTTCTCAGGTTTTCCACCTCTATAAATGGGACAGGATCCTATTTTCTTTTTCCCATGTGGAAAGCTAAAGAGGGTTGGAATTGAGAATTTCCTCCTCTCACTTGTACAGCTAACATGGCTAAGGTTGGATATTTTTCTCCCCAAGTCATTTAGGCTCTGGTGAAACTCCAATAGTTTGGTTTATGGTAAATAGTTTCTCTTCAGGGAAGGTATTGCTAAGAACAGTATGATTTCTTTCTCCTCCTCTGCCAGAAACTTGGGGAGATTTTTCTCCAGTATTCAAAACTTGTGGCAGTAATATTCACTAAAGTGCTGGATATCTTTTAAGACTGGACCTCTTGGAGTTTTTAGTCATCAGATTTATCCACTTTAAGGCTCTAGCAATTTGTCAAACACAGTTCAGAAATTCTACCATAGCACTGGTTCTCATGAAGATTTCTTCTCGGGTGTAGGTTGTGAGTCTCTGTATTCACTTTTGAGGGGCTGCTGTTTGCCCTGTGACCTCATTTTTCTGAAGCATCTAGAGAGAACTGTTGATTTTTCAGTTTGTTCAGCATTTTCCTTGTTCTTAGGACAAAGAGTTGATTTCCAAATTCCTTTCATGCTGGAACCAAAACCCAAAGTCAACATGGCTTTTTAAATAAATTTCTAGAACTAATTGTTCTGTTATTTTTTATAAAAATGGATATATACAAAAATATGCACTATTGTGCTTTCTTTTATTTCAGTTTCACCTAGTGAAAATCTGAATATTTATTAGAACTTATTGTAGATAATTTAGATTGACAGCTATACATTTATAATGCCAATCTCAGTTGTAAAACAAATTATATCATCATGACATTATATTTATTTACCATCAGTCAGGCTTTTTAGTTGTAAACAATAGAAAATTTCTCTGCTTAACTTAAACAGAAAATAAATTTATTGTAAGGGAGTGCATTACCATACATGATAACCAGAAAGGCTGAACACAAGGACTGGCAAGGATCACAGGAAGAAGAAACACAGCCAAAATTCTCTATTTCTATTTAAGATGTCACCTAAATACACCTAACAACACCAGAGAGATCATACTGTTAAATCCTCAACTCCATCAGTTTTGCTATAAAAATAACCTTAATTAAGATCTATTTCTTATGTCTCATCTCCTCCTAATTCAGACTCTGAAGCAGAAGCTCCTAACTAGATAACACGTAGGTCATTTGCTCTCCTCTCCAGGGGTGCATAGAGGTGAATTCTTTGCCAGTACTTTCCCCAGGATCACCACTGGCTTTCCACATATTTTATGATCTCCTTCTGACCCAGTTAGAAAGATGTTCGGAAGCTAAGCAGCACAGCCAAAACAACAAATGTCTCTGCATCTTTTTGTTCAGATGTACAAAAAATTGCTGTTGATTTTTTCCCCCCACTTTTTATTTGACTATGAGAAAATTAGTAAGCTTTTCTGGTCTAAATAAATTAGGTGCTGAAATGTACAGAGTCCCTTCCTGTCTTAGAGTTTAACACACATAGTAAGCATTTAATAAATGTTTGCTGAATTGAATTCTAGATGAAGAGAGGCAGTATAGCAAATAATAAAAAATATTTCACACTATGGACTCCATTTACATTTTCCATTGGAAGGCATTGTGTGATTTTTAGAGCAAATTTACTCCTGGTTATATTAAACTAATAATAAACATATTATAAAATGAATATTAAAAAATAAAACTAATAATTCCTTGAGCCCATATCACCTACTAGTTGGGGAAAGTAGCTCAGATACCTGCTGGGTTTCATTAACCCTCTATGTAATCAAATACTGGTTAACTGAAGATTAAGGACATTTATTAGTGTAGTTTGTTGGAAGTATATCTAAAGTCAGAGATTTGGGCACAACTTTAAAGTTGCTTATCATAAGCTTTTTAAAAATTATCTGAACCTGTTCAGTCAGAAAATTGGGCTGTAAATCCCAGGATACTAAATATTTCTTATAAGATATCAAAAATGAATAAGTTTAAATTGGGTTGGAAATTTCACAAGAACAGCACTTTTTATAGTAATACTGTGTTTCTGATTGACACCTGTCCTGATCCCAGGCCATGCATACAAACTTCATGAAATGTGCAGCATAGAATGAATTACCAAACTTTTTTGAACATTGATAAAAGACAAAAATAAGAAAAAGATTTGAGAGAGTTAAAAGTTTAAAGATCCCTTCATTTCATCCAAATTGTTCAACCCTTATCATAGTATAATCACATAGTTTAAAAACCTCAGATAAATAAGCTATCTATGTAAATAACCTTGTCACTTCAGTTTTCACATGTTCTTTTCCTGTGCCAGTATACCATAGAGAACTTACATCTCTGTCTGTTCCTGCTATGGGCTACAAACTATACAATAGCAGAGTCTCAAGACTGCCAAGCATTGTGGGAAAGGTAATATCCACATAAAAGAAAAGCACAGGAGCTGGTATCTGTTCTCTTGATGTTCACCTTCAAAGGTTCTACAGATTGTCCTGTTTATACACTCAGCCCATATCATAAGGGCAGCTGCCTGATTATTGGCTAAAGAGTCATTTGAAGAACAGATCACTGAAAGCTGGTTTGGGCTATAAATTAATATGTCTGTGCATTACCAAGGTCTTTCTTGTATCAATCATTTTTATCTGGGATTAAAATTAAAAACAATTTCCAAAAGAGTAAGAAATAAAAATTCCCATTGGTCATTAAATTTATTTAATTATAGGATAGTGATTATTTTTTGGAAGAAAATATTTGAACATTAGAAGAGTATGAGTTGGGAATATTCTAACAAAAAAAGAAAGGAGGGATTAATTAATCTAAGAATAGCTACATTTTAAAAAGAAGAGAAATTGTACATTATTTCTTTTATGTAAATTGGCTAGTTAGTTGTGCAACAAGTAAGTAAAATAAATGAGAAGCATCTAGTAATTTGTATTGAGCAACTATTTTCTGCCAGAAGCACATGTTATGTGATGATGCTACTCAGATGAAAAATAAATATCTCTAATCCTCAAAAGTTCACATTTTAGTATAGGAAGACAGAAATGCAAACAGATAAATTAAACATACTACATTCAAAGGAATATTATTATCTTTTATGGGAAGTGTGAAATATTTTTTAAGACTTAGGTTATTCAGAATCTTGTATTTTAATATTTCTATAGATTTAGCCAAGTGAGTATCATTTTATTTGATTTAACATTAGAAGGGAAAAAAAATTAAATTACAAATCTAGGCTCCATGCCATGTATATAGTGTTTATTTTTTAACTTAAAAAACAAATGAGAAATTATATTCTCTTCACATTTCATAAATCTTTTAAGTAATGACTAGATTGAATTTTCATATTTTTAAAGAATAACAACAGTTTTATTGGTAATAGACAGCTGACTAAGATGAAATCGAGTCCTTGCCTGGGAGACTCTATCAATAAAGAGAAAATGAAAGACACTAAGAAAAGGTATATGACTCACATTTTGGGAAAGTAGCTGTTGTTAGTTTCAATTTTCTTCAATTAGGATAGATGTTAGTAAGGAAGTTAACCCTGTAATTCTGGCTTAAGTCCAACTTGGGTAATTACATTCTGCCTACTTAAATTCTCTTTGGGTCCAAAGAGACCCTTCTCACTCACCTCACACTGTTTCCTGATGTTGCTGTGCACAGCTAAGCAGAGGCCACATTTAACCCTGGGAATGGCAGCCTCTCTGTGTTGAAACTTGATCCTTCTGCATAGTATCAGTATAAATGTACTTTTGGGGTAAAGGTTTTAGAACATGTATTATAATAAAGCAAAGGAAGGCATATGGCATTCTTAACTAAAGATACTTAAAAAAAAATCCAATGGAAGGAATTGTCTCTGACAAGGTCTCTGAGGTAATGGGAGATTTTTTTAGCTTGCGCTGGCTGCAAATGTGAGATCATTATCATTAGATCTTTAAAATACCAACAAGCAAAATATGAAGAGATTTAAAGTCACCTTTAAAATCACCCCAAAAGTTCAGTCTCAATTATCTACAATCAATGTCATTCTCCTTGGCTAGAAATTGGTAGTAGAGAATAAATTCCAAGAAGAGGAAAATTTAAAAGTACAATTGATGCTGACAGTTTATCAATGGAGCACATTTCTAAGTCTTGCTCATCTGTGCACCAAACCTATGTTTATTTCTCTGCTCCTTCTTTGCACTTTTGCCACATTTTTATAGGGACCTTAGATATTGCTCAAGAGTAACCTTTACTATAAATACTTTAAACTTTTTCTGTGCAAATTCATTTGGAAATATGCATTGGGCCCATGCATTGGAAAATGGCAAAAATGTTTACAAACATTTAAAAGTTCCTGTGGAAATCACCTCTCTGTAACAACTATGACTAAAGCCACTGAAGGTTTACATATTTTAAGAGATTTAATTTTAAAATAATGGAATATATACATTATACCTATGTATTATAGCTATTATACAAATACCCATACAAAATGAATATCGATTTTAAGACATATTAAGCAAAAAATTAACAAGAAAAAATAACAAAACTTTGATTGATAATTGGACAAAAGATAGGTACGGGTGATCTATAAAGACAAAAAGAGCACAGGCAATTAATGAAAGCAAAAAAAAAAAACTGTCAACAGTATTGATAAGGTGTAATTAAGTAACCACTAGTACATCATTTGTAAAAACACTAATATATTCCAAATGGAATATAAATTGGTACAATGTATATTGGAGAGCAATTTGGTAATATTTATCAAGAGCCTTAAAAGAGTCCTATCCCTAGTAATCTCATCTCTAGGAATCTATTTTAGGAAAACAATTCTTTAAACAGATAAAGCTTTATGGAAAAAAATGGTTATAGCAAAACATAAATTTACAATCAACCAATAAGTAAAATGAACACTAATTATACAACAATGTCCCTGAGAAAGCTATCATTTTAGATGAAGAGATAATAAATAACAAACATGATATATAGTTACTTATACAGTATATTAGATGGTGATTGAGAAAGAAAAAAGAAGTAGAGCAAGGTAAGAAGAAATAGAAATATTAACTAGGAGCAGGCTATAGTATCAAGTAGGGTAGTCAGAGTAAGCCTCTGTTGATAGGAGATATTTGAGCAAAGCTTGATTGATATAAGAAGGTTAGCCACAGAAATACTCATAGAAAGAAAATTCTAAGCTAGAGGTAGTACTATAGAAAAGATCCTAAGGTAAGAACTTGCCTGTCATGTTTAAGAAATAGTGCAAAAGTCAGCATGATCCAAGCAGAATGAGCAAAAAGGAGAAGAGTAGTACATGGCATTCAGAGAGGCAAAAGATATCTAGAGCATGGGTCCTTCGAGTCAGTGTAATGAGACAAACTTTTATTAGAATGAAATGGGGAGCTGCAGATATGAGTTGTGCACTGAGAAATGGTCTAAGATATTTTAACAGTATCAATTTAGCTAATATAATGAGAATAAACTATGAGGACCAGAATAGAAGCAGAGAGGTCTGTAAAATAAGCTATTATGGTTATACAGACAAGAGATCATGGTGACTTGGATCAGGGAGCTAGGAGAGAAAGTAATGAGAAGTTATAAGATTATGAAAATATTTTGAAGAAAGGGTCAACAGAATTTTCTAACAAATTGGATATTCAGGGTAAAGGAAATAAAATAATCATAGGTAAACTCAGGTGTTTGGCCTAAGGAATTAGAAGGACAGAGTTGAGATCGACGAAGCTCAGGAAGGCAGAACGAAGTGTTTGAAAGGTGAGAGATTTCAGAAATTTCATTTCAAGAATGTTGAATTGAGTTGTCTGTTATACATGGACAGAGAGACACTGGATATTTGAGTCTGGACTCCAGGACAGAGATCTAGATTGAATATACAAATTTGGGAGTAATTTTAAAAAACTGGGAAATCATTAGCTTTTGGTTAGTATGTAAAGTGACGACTCTGGATGAGATCACCAGGAAACTAAATGTAAATAGGAGAGCAATACAAGGACAGCGTTCTGGGGTTCTCTAACATTAAGAGTTTGAGTAGAAAAGATGAATCAGAAAGAAATAATCAAGGAGATAGGAGGGAAAAATATATATGATGTTCCTCAATTTGAATGAGAAAAGTAAATTTAAAAAGAAGTGATGATCAATTGTTTTATGTAATGCTGATAATCAAAATGAAGACCAAAAATTGATCATGGCATTTAATTTCATGGAGGTCATTGGCAACTGTGATGAGAATAAAACATGTTTGGACTAGATTTAATATAATATGGTTAGAGGAACTGCACCATTTCTTGCAAAGATAATCACTTTGAGAATTAAAAAATAATACTTTTGTATTTATTGTCTGTTACTACCTCTGGTAGTTACATTCTTTCAATTTATGTATTCCCACTTCAGCTATATTGAACTTTATTTACCTCCATCAGAAAAGTATATAAGAAACTCTATCTAAATTTCACTCCCTATGGTTAGTATTTGGATTTACTGCAATGCTACTCATACGTGCTTAATCAGCATTATTATTAGAAGAAAAACAAACCTAAAATTGGTCTAGTCCATTAATAAAGCTTGAAGCATTTAATTATTCTATTTGAAATATGCTGAAACACTATTTCAGCTGAGCTCAACCTAGCATTAGCTTTGGTATTAGGACTTACTTCTTAGGTTTCATGTCCATGGAAGACACTGTGTAGCTGGAGAAGGTAAACTCTTTTCTTCAGAGTCTATCCTGGGTATTCAGAGATCATCATGCCTCACAGATGGTATATGATATGGTATGGGAGGCAGTTACTTTCCAGTTCTCAAAAGTTAACTCCCTTAGGAATGATGTTATCACCTTAAACATTCCCCACCTAACATTCTACCAATATCTTAACACTTTGGCAAAGAAAACCAAAGGAAGATATAGATTCTAGTCTTAAAGGCAAGACAGGTATTGCTGAGAAAAGTCAGAGAAAAGTACAAAAAAAAGGAGAAAATAAAGAGAACAAATAAGAATACTAAAAAAAAAATTCAATTAGCAAAATCACATGTGATCAATCCCCTTGAAATGAGCTTATATACAATCATTGGAACTCCTACTCTCTTCATAGCCCCCAACTTGCCTCCCTAAATGTACCTGAATAATCCCACAAGCATGATATAATATTTATTTACTTATGTTCAACTTTATTATAAAAGATATTTGAGGCTCCCTAAAGAAACACTATAACACCAAGATGAAAAACAAAACAAAATACATGAAACAAATAAACACACAAACAAACCTCTACAAATATAAAGATATTAGGGCAAAAGAAAAACCATTCAAATCATAAGTATTCCAATTAGAAGTGTTTCATGTGCCACAAACTCTGTTACACATTATAAATGATCTCATTCAATCTTCACAGTAACTCCTAAGAAAGTATTTTTAGTTACTTCCTAAGGTCCCACCGCTAGTAGTTACCAAGAGCTGGGATTCCAGTCCCAGGTTGGCTCCAAAGGTGATTCTCTTAATCATCTAAAGGTAATGGAAATAAAATCTACATGATAAATCCTTAGGCAGTTAAAAGGGGTAAAAGAAAAGGGGTGAGCTTATGTTTGTACCAATATTTTCAGTGGCCCAAGTGAAGAGGAAAACAGAATAGGTATAAAATGTTTGTACAGATGAAACAAATAAAACTTTCCCTTAGGAAAAGCAAAATCTCCAGTCCTCCCACTGCACCCAACATATATATCAGCACATACTCATGAAAAGAATATGCACACTGTCATAGATTCTATCCTTGACAACATGCTATAATAAATACAATGTCAAGCTTTGTACAACTCTTATTCGTCAGGTCTCTTGATGCAAACCAATACAAATAGAATAGAATTCCTTAATAACATTTCAGGGTAAGCAGGGTGCAGACAGTTGCACAGCTCTCTCATGATCTGGTTTGATCCAAAGGTGACATTTAGAATATTTAGGATATTTAAAGAAGTGGTTTTCATTTGGTGACAAACATCATCACCTTCTTGCTCTCTACCAGATAGAAGAAGCTCTGGATGGTAGCATGAATAGGGAAACAAATTCAAAATTTGAGTATTTTTAATAATCATAAATTAAAATATTTTTATTAGTGTTAAAATACAATATATTTAGGTAGTAAATCACAACTTCTTGATTGGTGAGAATATAAAGAAAATAGTTATACTCCATAAATAAGCCTTTGAGAGTATACATTTTAAAAAGGTTGTGAAACACTGATTTTGATGAATAGATCACATATTCCTTGTGCAATGGTTATTGAAACAAATTTGAGACCATATTTTGGCAAGAAGTCAGAGTGATGAAATTTTCTATTACTGGTTAAGGACACATATATATGCTTTAATAATTAAATACGCCAAAATAAAGATTTGTTTTTTCTTTCATTGCCGTAAGTCTAAGTGGGACTTGAATCTTAACAGATGGTTACTCACACTTAAATAGAATTTGACCACAGGAATGCCTATGAACGACAACAAAAAAATTTTGTAAATAGCCCTGGGTCCATTTTATAGAAAAGTGATCATTTGTACTCTCACATGGCTCTCTTTTAAGATTAACATTCTGAGGAGAATAGTCTTATTTGGTGAGTAGTTCTGTTTGATCATCATTTGGGAGCTTGATTATTTAAAGAATACTCAAATTTTATAAAAATTAGTAGACAGATAAGGTCTCATTGTCAGTTAAAAGTACACTCTTCCCTAACCCTTCCCTAAACAGAATTTTTTCTAAGATAATAAAAAAGATAACAAGTCTTATTATATTTACTGTGTTTGGCAGTCAATGTGGTCTCCCAACGTGTACAGTAAATAAAAAGGAAACTGGCCAACTTGAGCAAGGCATAACTTTGAGAAATTTTTTTTTTGTCTTCTCACAAATATAAATAACTTAAAGAGAAAGTTTAATCATAACATTAGTTTAGTTAAAAATAACAGTAGCTCAGTCTGCTGAGATCTAAGCCAACACATTTGTTTCTTGGTTCTGATAGTGGTAAACAGTTGCCATGTACCTACCAATACTTGGAAATATGCAAACAAAAGAATGCTTGGAAATTAAGTAATTTCAGCCCTAACTCTTTTTTCGAAGCATATATTTCCAGCTCAGAATTACAAGGCCAGTTTTCTCTGTAAACTTCATTTTTGCTTTCTCAATTTTCACCCATGGTTCTTAAGTCCAAATCTCAGTTTGGTTTCCTGGTGGGACATTATCATTTTGTTGTTTTCTGCAGTAAAAATTATATAAGAAAACCACCAGGGTGAATGAATGGTTAGGTGGGTATCACTGAAGAAGGTCTCCCAGATCCTACACTTCCCAGTGGCTTCATCAGCTATTAGAGGTTGTTCCTGCTACTCACACGTATCAACAGCTCCCCATGCTCTCACAGTTTCTACAAATAATGGCAACTTTCACAGAATTCTGAATAGCTCCAGGAATCCTTCATTATGTAAAATAGACATTAGCCTCCCCAATGCTTAAAAATTTAGAAATAATTCTTGACTTTTATGTAATGAACAGTTTAATAACAGTTTGTATTTTACCAAGAACTCCAGGTGCAATACCAATGTCATAAAGTCTTTGAATAAATAAAATTATGGCATATTTGATTTATTAAATGGACAAAGGTTTCTATCAACCACAAAAGACAAATTTCTAGGTATTCTCCTGGACATGTTGATGTTGTTGTTTGAGGCAGAATAAACTGACATTTCCATATATACCTCCTAGCAATGATCAAATACAGGTATCTAAACCATACTTCTTCCTCTGTCTTGCCAGTTGTAAATTAAGACCATGAAATACCCCTCAGATAATTATAGTTCTCCAAGCTAGTTTAATGCTAAATTTATAGTCACACACACACACACACACACACACACACACACACACACACACTTGTCTTGCTAAATATAATTGTTTCTTTTTATGTCACATGAGTTTATAACATAAGCTTAATTTTAATATTCATAAAAAATATGTTCTTCCTGTGTTTTCATCCCAATTAAGTATTCTTAAGTTCTATTATTTTGCGTTATCTTATCATTTACAAATATGCCTTAAAATATATTACATGGAACACTTGTACACTTCCCAGACTTTAGAAGAAATTAAGCCATATGAGGATTTATTATACCATGGTTTGATGTTACTGAGATCAGAGGCAAGCTGCAGAACAAACAGAAAATAATTTTTTTTGATCAGTTGTGTTGGCTGATCACAAATCTTGTCCTCATTTCAGACTCCAGTCATTTGATTGTACCAGTGGGAAAAAGGAAAGACTCATTATGTAGAACAAGGTGCCAATCTACTTCTGCAGTGATTGCCAGAATATGACTTTTTAATCTATTTTCACCTATGGCAGGCCACCTCTGCTATCAATGTGCCCATACAAAGTAAAGAATCCTATTTAATTTTATTGTATAGAATTTAGAGGAAGAACAGAAATGACAAATAATATGTTAATAAAAAAATTGAAGCCGTTCAAAATTTGAAAACATACTGAATTAAAATTATTAAGAGAGTTGTCATTTTTATTCCATCACATGGAATAGTCCATGACATGGCAGAGTCAATTTTTCTCTTCACACTTTGCTCTGTGTCTTCCAGGAGTGACCTCTCTCATTTTTCAAGATCCTGCTCAAATGGCTTCTCTTCTCTGAAGGTTTCTTTGAGGACCAATTCTCCTACAGTAAGGCAGAAAAAATCGTTTCTCCTTCTATATCCAGACACTTCATTACACAAACGTCTATTTAGAGCGTTTTTTACACTATGTTATATGCTGCCACCCACACGAATCAACAGGTTCCCATGTTTGTGAAGTTTCCCACTGTTGTAGCGTATATGCACATAGGTAGAGCTTTTGTTTTTTTCTTAGTAGGCATAAGGATAGTACTATGTCTTGTTATCTTTAAATCTTCACTGCCAAGCAAAATTTTAGTATAGGATGGGAGCTCTGTAAACAGTCGTTTCAACGTCCTCCCTTGCTAGTTCTGTTTACAAAAAAAAAGACTGCCTTTTTTGAACTGCATTACATATTCAACATCCTCCCAAAGTATGATACTATACAAACTAAGAATGAACAGTGCCCGAAATGTAGGAATAATGGAGAAAGAGAAAATTTTGTTTTGTTCAAAAAGTAACGGCTTATTTTTAAAAAATCCATGAAAACAACATGGGTGCTTTGTTTTGTGTCCTGCATTTGTGTAGGCTTTCTAAAGTAGTATTTATTCATTTTATAAACAATATACTCAAATGAGATCTGAGTTTCAGTCCCTCTCCCAAAATTTTGAAAATAGTTTATATGTTTACATTCTATTTTAAAATCAGTATTAATTGATACCAACTTTAGTATTCCTGATATATTATACAATGATTATAGGTAAGTGTATGTAACTCTTCAAAGATTTAAATAATACCAATGAACTAGCAGATACAGAACATATACCAAAGGACAAATATGTAATTGCTATTACATTAAAGTCAGAGGAGAAGACACACATGATAGCCACTTAAAATATTTTTCATGAGAGTTGTTCTATATAAAACGTTTTCACTAAAGTCATTCCCATATGTTCTTTTAGTAACTAAAAAAATCTGTGGCATACATGCCCCTATTAGATCCTACGAGATGATCAGATTAGTTACTAACATAGTTGAAAGTGGTGAACCAAGTAAGTGCTTATACCAATGTAGCATGAACTGAAGTTTAAAACCTATATTCTGTAATTCTAAAATTATTCAGTCTGTAGATTATAAAGTTGTCTTCAAGATGTAATTCAACCTACTCAACATATTAGAGTAGAATTCAAGACTAACTTTACCTCTCTGCAGACTTCAAATATTATAGTTTTATTGTACTTTATGTCACAGCAATATGTATATTTATGTATGTATATATGTATATATACATATAAATATGTAATATGTGTATATTAATAATGTAGCATATTTTATTATTCAGCCACATGGAAAGCCAACTTATGTCTGTTCCAGAACAAGTAAAACCAAACAAGTGTTAAGTTCTGGAGCTGAAAAAATGTTAGAACTCAGTGAGTGTGGGTGAGTTGTGAGAGATGAAGTTAGAGATGGATTCACATAGAAAAAAAATTGTATTCTAAAGTTGTGGATAGCCATTCAATGTATTTAAGAAGAGTTGTTTATTGTGTGTGACAAAATCAGATTTACAATTTTAAAAACTCTGGCTGCTTTATGGAAAATGTTTTGTGGTGAACAAAAATGGAAGCAGAGAGACCATTTAGGTAGTCTTAGTTGTAAAAAGATTTTGTGGTTCAGACTTGGGAGGTGACCACAGAGATGTAGAGAAGAGCCTGATTTCTGCAAAATTATCTAAGTAACCATAGGCTTTTATTTCTCTAAAGCTTTTGAAACTCATGAACAAGAGAATAGTAACATTAAAAAATGTTAAGAAGCTAAACTTTCTTACATAAGGCATCAGAAGTTTGGAACATCAAGGAAAGTCCAGACACTATCATACATACCAGGACTCTAAACTAACTCATGAAAAGTAAATGAAGGTGTCATGAGGAAAAAATGCAAGGGAATTTTGGCCTTTAAAGGCCATAAAATAAAATAAGTAAAACATTTTAGTTCTCGAGAAATATTGCATATGCATGTTTGTGATATTATCACTGCAGTATTCCCTCAATACCTTTTTTTCAGTCAGAATCATTAATATGTTATCAATGTGTCCTCTAAAATAGGACACTGTCACTGCTGTGCATGTCACTTATTGCTTAAACACTTACATTTGCTACTGAGGAAAACTAGAATCCTAATCACAATGATTCTGACCATTTAAAGCAATGGGCTAAGAATGTCACTCAAAATTGTGACCTCATTACTGGAGATTTTGCTTCCCAGTTCAAGGGAAGTTGGGACTGTGTAGACTAATTTTAAATTTAACAAGCAGGATGACAAGTCATCTTTTTAGAGGTTTATATTGGCAGTGGGAGTAAAGGAATGAAAGTTAACATTATTTAGCTTGATTTCAGAAAATATATCAAACTCAGTTACTCAGAGCTGATTATACAGTCAAATAACCAGTGTCTTGGCTTCTATCCCATCTAAATCCTAAAATTAAAGCATTTCACTAGTCTTTAAAATCTTGGTCTGAAACTTCACATTGATGTGTGAGCGCTCTTTTGGTTGAAATGAACAGGGCTCATTCGGATCACTTAAATAAATTAGAAAATTGTTTTAAGAATATACAGAAAAATAGCAAAAAGTTCTACCATGTGGCTAGGCTTTAGGAATACAGGAATGTCTTTGGGGTCCAAATTAGCTCTAGTTGGATGGTAACTCTGATAATTTCAAAAATGTACAAGTGTTTCTTAGAAATGGGAACTCTTGATCTTTAATTCTCTCTGAAAAAAATGACTTGGAGATCCCTCTATTTTGTTTACATTTACACCCACTACCAATTGATTATTTTTTTTATATTTCTGGCTAATATTTCTAAAGAGGGGAAAGAACTGGGCCTGTTGATCACCATTGTACATGTCTGAGCAGAGCTCAAAATCAATGACAAATCATAGTTACTAGCTAGTTCATAGTTTGGCTACTTGCAGTTAGAAATCGACTCTAGCCCAGTTAGCAACAAGGTCAGGACTTGTGGGATCAAGTACAAAGGAAACAATGTCATTTTTCTATCTTTTCCACAATGCAATGTTTCTTACTTCTCTTCTTCTTAGCAGTGTGCCTCTTCAGAATATGCCATTATTGGGTTGACAAAGGGCCAGAGAACCAAAAAGCAATTGTATATTCAACATTTACAAATTTGTAAGTTACAAATATTTATACACTTTACTACTGATTAAAACTATTGTAAGAAATTGAGAGAAAAAAGAAATCGTAAAACTCAGATCTATGTTTTTCTTATTGTATTATGGTGATTTTATATAGCTTTATAATAACATTACAATGAGGATTGGCTGTTTTGGTAAATATGCTCATGATTAGCCGTTAAGATGCTATTTGAAAATCACGAAGGTTTGGTAGATTCACGTATTTTAGATGATAGTGGATTTCTAAATATAAAGAATGATTTATAGCTTAAAAAATACAATCAGTCTGTATATAAATTGCATAGCTTCGAAAATTAGAGTGAACATTTTCAGTATGCTCTACATGAAAATCCTGGAAATTTTCTAATATTTTCTAAAATTGTGTTTAGTTACTCCTGCCTAATGTTTTATAAAACATTTTGAATATCTTGGATCCACAATGACTCTATTTTGATGACTAGTGTTTAAAGGAAAACACACAGCTAAATAAACTGTATCTGATGGGGGAAAAATACTTCTCTTCAAGCATGAGATCATCTCTTTTCAAGAGGAGCTCAGCTGTTTTAGACAAATAATGATGAGATTAATGCAAATGTATTTAAGAGTTCTATAATCATTTGGCAAGAATAGGTTCCCACATGGAAAATAGGCATTGGAAATTATGTTATGTCTTCAGTTAAATACAGCATCATTTTCCCAAAGGATTCTCAATAAATATCACTTGTTGTTAATGATTTATGAAGTCAACAATATTCATAGTTTTTAAAACACTAGAGATTTTTATCTAATAACTATGAAATGCTGCCAGCATCATTTTTAAAAATTGAGCATTAGTTCTGTGATTCTTCAATGCTTCATTCCCCTTCTTGACCTCAGTTTCTTTTTAACATTATTGGCCTTGGTAACATTTTTAATCTTGAGTCTCAGAGACATTGAAAAATACTAAAAGGGTATAGCTAAGATGTGAGAAGGGCTACTGTGTTAATGAAGGAATGAACTTTTTGTATATTATGGTAGAAGACAGACTAAAAAAAGCAGGGGGATGTGGATGTTAGAAGGAAACAGATTTCAGATACAGAGAGAAAAGGAACCTTACAATAATTCAAGATAATGAACACTGACCAGTCTGCTTCTTCAAGTGCATTCTTTCTACACTAGAATATTTCTTGAAAAGATGGATAGCTTTCTCTCAGAGATGCTACAAAAAGATATCTTGCATTGGAAAAGAGTTTGGACTATTGGATGGTCTGTTCCTTAATATCCCTTTCATCAAAGAATCTATAATTCATTGAAACAGTAGGCACAATCATGTACTTATTTTATTCCTAAAAATATCTCCTAATAAACTTATGATTTCTTTCCCAATCTTACCTTCAACCTCAAACCTAACTTTCAAAAATGAGTTCAATCTTGTTGGCACTCTGTTTCTTTTAAAAAGTTAAACATTAAAAGTGTTCAATTTGTTCAGATTGTTTCCCAATAATAGTTTTCATTCTATAAGTTTTATCATTTTTTCTACAGCCGAACCAAAGTTCATTTTAATTAGATCTAACATAGCATTTATAATGTCTTAAACACTCTACAAAACATTGAAGTGGGAAGGGAAAACATGATTCAAGCTACAAATTATAACTGACCACACCTCACTAATCAATCTCTTAAGTAATAGCTCGCTAATTGAGCATCATATCAGCTTTCTGTTTTTCTTTCCTTATAAACATCAAATATATTCTTCTTGAAGATGATTTCTGCTAGAATTTCCTTTTTCAACTATGCAACTTCTTTAGCACAAAACTATTAAGTCTATGACTGCATATGCATGAGTGGGTTATAAAATAAATTTGGTAGTTAGCAACTAGCATTTTAAAAATAATCTACAACAGGATAAAAATATAAAGTGAAATAAAATAGGCAAGTAAAGAAAATCTTGCAGCCTAGTGCACATATGAGTATAAGTATTTTTGTGAAACTTTTGTGTTGGGTGTATGTGGGGGAGTGATATGGTGTAATGGGTCACTATACAAAATATACTTATATAATTTACAAAAACATATCACAGTAAAAATAAACTTCTTATTGTGTGTTTGAAAAAAGTGACAGTGGAAAATACACTTCTTGTGGTGGTTGAAAACTTTTGATATTTTCAAGGTCCTGCCACTTAAGAATATGCACATCAATATAAGAAAAAGTTTAGCCCTCATGATGATAAATAAGCACATGAGGTAAAATAATAAACATTTGTAGAAGATTCTCCAGCTAGGTTAGAGGGGAACTTGCTTCAGTACCTGGAGTCATGTCCCTTATTCTACCAGGTAGAAGAGAAGAGGAAAACTGATTTCCTGCTCAAAGTTCTCCACAGGGTAACTCAGCTGGGTGGAGAAGCTTGGCTCCTGCTGCCCATAAATGTTTAGAAGTTTATTATACATAATTATAAAATACACGCACATTAGGCAGTTTTCTATAATTTGTACAATTGTGAACTCAGCATTTTCTTCTTTCATTCTTACCACATTGCCTGGTATAGAGTTTTGAACACAGTGAGTGAGCAATAAATGCTTTCTAAAGATAAAAATCAGAGGACATTAAAAAGTTTTATAGTGTTAATAATGGCCTTACTGAAAAGTTAATATGTGAAAGTATTCTAGTTTTATATATCTATGTTTCTATGATTTATCACATTAGAATGAACAGCATCAATGTGCTACAGCCTTTCCAAAAATGGAATGATACAAAAAAATGTTTCACACAATTTTTAAAAGACAGCCCAAGATAAATTACTAATTTGCTTTAATTTTTTGTTTCTGGGGAAAGCATCAAATTCCAAATTCAGAGTATTCCTAAGGAGTTACTTAGATGGGAATCATGGAGACCACTTATTAATATCTACTCACTATACATTCCCACATCCAGTCATGGGTGCTGTTTCCATGGTATTTACACATCATTTATCTTTCTTCAGTACCTCTACCTCATATGACAACATTAAACATATAGGACAATTCAATTCAGCAAATTTATCATTTATGTCAGCCTCCAGATGAGAATAAAAAAGCTTTCTCAAGGAAAATTACTATATCTGCTGTATAAGCATAACATCAGCCTCTTAAAATTAAGACACAAACAGAGATCTTTGAATTTGGAGTCAGGAATACCCAGTTCCTAACCCCTGTTCAGTTACCCAAAGTACTTAGCCTACAAGCTTTGTTTTCTAATCTAGGAAGTGGGAATGAAATGTCTAATAAATGCATCTTGAGGTTTGCGTGTGTACATATACAATGGCATATATCTACATACTAGTACATGAACAAAGCAAAAATAAGATGCTTTGTGGGGGCAAAGACAATACTTCCTTAAGATCTGACTAAGAAACTCTTGAGTTTTCCATTTGGTTAAAAATTTTACTCATGTACTCCACAAAGATTATGAGTGCATGATAAAGACACCAAGAAAATTAATCTAGATGCTTTTTTAATCTGTTTAAGAACATCTCCAAGACCAAAATCTTAATCACATCAATGCAAGTATTAAGCCCATTATGTGTGACATTAAAATTCTCCTAATTCAGTGTGTCAGTATTCAGAGCATGTTCGTATTATTTTTTCCCTCTTTTTTCTTTTATGTTATCATTTATTGTTGTCTGTTTATATTTCCTCTAAACAAAAATTTGGTTTCTTCCAAAGGGATAAGTTAGCTTTCTTAGGAAAATATGTCACCCACATGATTCATATAAATCTCCAGTGTCTGAGGAACCTGTTGAGAGTTGTCCTTTACTTTGGGAATTAACTGCTATTAGAGATTGTGTATGGATTGTGCTCCAGAAAACACATCCATGCCTACTAGATTTGAAATGTGCTCTAGACTCTTTTAGGGCCAGGAATATACCGATAAGCTTGAGCCTGTAAAAAGCCAGCCTTACACCCAGATCAGATATAAAGAGCTCCCTAGACAGGCTACACATGGTTCCTATCCATTTTAGTGACAGAATGAATGCTAAAGCCATTCTTAGACACTACAGCCATCTATGAGTGGATCTTTGGAAACTAGACTAAAGAAGGTCATTTCTTCAAGTTGAAAGTCCTGAAGAAAATTTCTGAGGTGTAATTAGCCATGTCTGATCCCTTAAAACAAATAGAATTACTTATATAGAAAGCTACTAGCTATATTTATAAAATGTATCTAATAGATTTTAAGCAAGTTACATTCGATCACTTGATATACTGACATTAATAAGAAGGAAATAATTTTGAATCAAGTAAAAATTAACAATTGTTGAAGCCTAAACCCATCATTGCTAATCTATGCTGTAATTACTCGTTTATCTTCTTTTCTTGCACCACATTATGAAGTCTTCCAGCAGAGACAAAATATCTTTTTTCCTGCATCTGTCACATACTAGAGTTTCAAAAGAGGTTTCAAAAATGTGCTGATGCAACAAAAATAGCAATAAAAAATAAAAATTGGTAGATAGCTGCTACTCGTTAATAGTTCCATAAAAATTATTGTAAGCAACTTTTAATTTTACACATACTATTTCATTCTATTTATTTGTTAATATAAAGCCTGCTGCCGGTTTTATACGAATTTGTTGGCTTATCAGTACATATTACTGAATTTAACAAATGGTCAGTAAGCCTGAATCTACAGACAGCTCAAGCATTGTACAATGAAAAAAACAAAAAAACAAAAAAACTTGATTTGGAAACAGGAACCCAAGATATAATTCCAGTTTCATCACCAATTCATTGAATTAAATGTGATTTCAGCTCTCTGAACCTGTTTCCACATCTGTAAAATAGAGACCATTATTCTTTCTTTGTTTATAGCATAGAGTTGCTGTGACAATCAGTGACATAATGGATGAGGTATCAAGCTGAATGCACCAAACAATTGCTACCTATATTTAACCCTAGAATAGAAATCATAGTTTTCAATTAGTGTAAGCTATTTCCTTTGTAGGAGTAATAGTTATATAATAGTATTTTTAGGAATGTTTATTCCACTGCCATTTATATTAGAAAATAGCTACATTTATAGTATTGATTAATTAAAATCACACGCAAAAACTGTCAATGAAATGCTTCCATTTTCTCCTACCTTCCAGGAGAAGCAAAATGTTAGAATTGTTCTTGTACTCCTGTTTACATTACCCTGGTTTCCGCAATAAACATATTGTATGACCTAAAGTAATGCTTTTTGTAAAGCTTGTAGAAAACAAAAATAAACACAATCCCATAAGGAACTATTTGAGCTAGGCAATAATCAACAATGTCTATAGAAACCTATGGTTTAAAAGTTGATCAGAACTTTTATAATGGACAGTTCAGACTGATAATATCTAAATCCAATGACCAATCTAAATATCCCAAAAAGAGAGATAACACATAATCTGTACTTTCTTGTGTAATACTATAGAAAAAATATTGCTCCACTTTTACGGTTTCCTAGCAAAAATTCAAACCTGAATCTCATCAGATTGAAACAAAGGATCATATTAAATAATATTACAGAGATGTAATAGACACAATCTCATATGTAGGACATTCTAGTTTCTTTGATTAACGAATTGCGATAAAAAAGAGCAAGAGAAAACTAATGATTTGAAGTGCCTTAGAAATATGTGAACTAAACGCAATATGTAGAACTTGTTTGAATTCTGATTTGAACAAACCAAGTGAAAAAATATGAATGTTACAATAAGGGAAATTTGTACACTAACTGGATTCTTCGTGGTACTAATATTAATTTTTTTAAGATGTGATAATGTTATTACCTTATGTAAAAGCGTTTTTATATTTTATAAATTTAGACTGAAGTACTTATGGATGAAATGATTTGATATTTAGGGTTTATTCCAAAGTAATCTAACAGCAATAACAGTAAAGTAAGTGTGACAGTCTAAAGAAGATTGGCCATGTGTTGATAATTGTTAAATCTGGGTAATTCACACATGGAGGTTTGTTATATGAGTCTCTTTATTTGTCTGGTTATATATGTTTGAATTTTTCACAATTAATTTTATAAGAATAGAATTAATACAAATCTAAGATGAATTTTACGTTATGCAACAACTAGAACTAGAATCACTTAAGATATGCACAAACAAAAATACACATTTTACATACCTTTAATCATATAATGAGATAGAGCTACACATATGGCTGCATTCTCAATTATAAGATGAGAGAAAATACCTAAATATAGAGGAACTCCAGACACTAAAAACCTGTTAGAATTATAGTGAGTAACAAACTTATTTTCTACATAAAGAAAGATCATATATTACTTGGAATAAAATCTCATGCCTGTTAGAACGACTGTCATTAAGAAGACAAAGATAACAAAGGCTGGCAAGAATGTGAAAAAAAGGATACCTTTATGCAACTGTTGGTGGGTACCTTTATGCAACTGTTGGTACAGACACTTTGAAAACAGTATAAAGATTCCTCAAAAAAAATTAAAAATAGACTATCATATGATCCAGCAATACCACTTCTGAGTACATATCTGAAGGAAACAAAATCACTATCCTGAAGAAATACCTGCAGCCCTCAAGTTTATTGCAACATTATTTACAATAGCCAAGACATGGCAACAACCTAAGTGTTCATCAATGAATGATGAATGAATGGACAAATAAAATTACACACACACACACACACACACACACACACACACACACACACACACACACACTCTGGAATACTATTCCTCCATAAAAAGGAAGGAAATTCTACCATGAGCAACAACAAGGATAAACTTGAAAACATTATGATAAATGAAATGTCAGACAAAGAAAAACAAATATTGTATGATCTCATTTATATGTGGAATCTAAAAAAAACAAAACTCAAAGAAACAGGTAAGATTGATGGTTGTCAGGGCGGGGAGAATTGGGTAAAGGTGGTTAAAACGTAAAAACCTCAGTTATAAGATAAAATAAGTTCGAGGGGGTGTACAACAGGATAATTATAGTTAACAATACTCTATTGTATATTTGAAAGTTGCAAAGAAAGTAGATGTTAAAAGTTCTCATTACAATGAAAAAATTGTAACTATGTAACTATGTGATGAATGTTAACTGAACTTATCGTACTAATCATTTTGTAACATACAGTTGATCCTTGAACAACATGGGTTTAAACTATGCGGGTCCACTTACATATTTGTTTCTCATAAATATTGTGAACATATTTTCTCTTCCTTATGATTTTCTTAGTAACATTTTCTTTTTCTAGCTTACTCTATTGTAAAAATATTATATATGATACATATAACATAAAAAATATATATTAATTCACAGTTCCTGTAATTGGTAAGGTTTCCGGTCAACAGTAGGCTATTAGTCATTAACTTCTAGAAGAGTCAAAAGTTATAATAGGTGAATTTTCTCCTGTGTGAGGGGTTGGTGCCCCTAATATCCACATTGTTCAAGCATCAACAGTATACATATATCCAATAACTATGGTCCACACTTTAAAATTACACAAAGTTATATGCTGATTATATTTCAATAAAACTACTAAAAACAAAAATAAAAAATAAAATAGTGCCATTATTGGATGAAACAAAAGAGTTAACAAATCAAAATGGATAACTAAAAGAGGTCATTCATGTGGGCAGACTACACTCTTTGTTCTGATAGAGACTCTTTCCCAGTGCTAAATATGAGCACTCCTGAATGCTAGAGCTCAGATTTAAAAAAAATTTATATGTGCCCAAACTTGATTATCAGCTATTTTATTATGTTAATTTGAATGTAATTAATTAATATTTTGTATTAAATAGGAATTCTTACATTAATTCTAATTTTTGAATTTAAAAAGCTCTATTTGTTTCCAAGTGGAGAAAATTTTAGAATGGAAAATATAGGATTTATAATGTCAGGGTGATCAAAATCATAAATGACAGGTATAGCTGTCACAGTGTTCCTCTCTTTTACAATTAACCATTCCTTAGTATGTCCCTTTGAGTCCATCGTTATTGTTATTAGAATTTGGGGGGCATTAAAAATATTCTTTAAAAAGTTAAAGTAAAAGTTTTCTATTTTAGAACATTGCAGAAGGAAAAAAAAGATATCCCCACAAACCATCTGTTCTTCATGTTGACTAAGTAGGTATTAAGAGTCAGTAACTAACAACTAGCAGTGAGGTATGCTCTTAAATCTTCCATAGTAATGTACTCTTCTTCATATTTTGTAAAATAGTAAAAATAATTTTTTCCTGAACTTTCTTTAAACACACACACACACACACACACACACACACACACGTACACACACAGGTTAATAAATGGCTATTTTTAAATTACAGCATAAACACCAAATGGTAGAACTATTCAATAACTCAAATGTAATTTACAATCCATCTGTACCATATGTTAGAAACACTCAGTATACATTAAGTCTAACTAAATCTTTAGGAAATTATAATTATTTTCTTCCTGAAACTTTCCATTCATCACAATATCATAATCATAGAAAGAAATCTGTCCTGTATAAAACAGGTGTTAAGAGAGACCATAAGAAATCATTCTCTAAAACCCCAGTCTTTGCTTGTGAGAATACTAGCTCCAGCAATTTCAAAGAAATCTGTGACTTAAATATGATTGATGTGTACAGAGATCATTTAATCCTCTGAAACTTGTCCTAGGTTATCAAATTCTTCTCAATGCTAAATAGTGGTCAAAATGTATAACACAATCCAAACATTGCTCTAGTCGAATGCTTACTTAATAACTCCATTTCGTTTTTTCTTATACTTCTGGCAAATCTAAGTCTTCCATTTCTAGTAAAATAAATTTTACACTATAAAAATGGATTTAAAATCTAAATTTTAATTGAATTGTTTAAAACAAAGCAAAGAAAAACCAAAAGCATCCATTTTCATTGTTCTGCAACAACATTAATTGGATTACATGCTTATAACAAGAAAGTATTTACTATCGATAGGATTCTAAAACATAATACAGAGGAGATAAATTCTGAGTATGATATCTGCATCCTTTATTGTTCTATTTATGTAATTATCTAAAATGCTAAATGGGGTACATTAATGTTCAACATTTTGGGGGTAGAATTCAGTAAGTTTTTAAACATAACTGTTAGCTTCATTAAAGACACATGTCGCGGGAGAGGAGTAAAGCCAATGCCAGAGTTTTAAGGTAAACTAGCAAGGCCTCTATTTTACCATGGTATCTGAGTGTGGTCACAGTATGACATTCAGAGACTGAAGTGAGTTTCTTTCAGAGCATAATATTTAAAACACGAAGCTTGATCTGAGACAACTAAGCTGACACATAACTTACAGATGATAAACTCCTTAATTCCTAAATGTTCAGTTATTGCAATGGAAAAAAAGTGTGTGCTTCTATGAACTGTAACTGACATTAATTGTATGTGTCTGTATTTCATCTTCACTGGGTTTTCTGGGTGGCGGGAGGGAATCTGTCAGAATATAAGAATTCATGAAGAGGAAATATTTACTACATTATTTCATGGTAGGTAGCCTATTATTCTTTCAGAATGTTACAGAGCAGACAAAAACTAAACATTCAGAGATTGAACTGCAACAAAGGAGAACAAGAAGTGTTAATATTTTAGAAATTGTTTATTACATATAAATTAAAGACAGAAAAGTAATACGAGTTTTATTTTTTCAAACCTGTGTATGGTGTTAGCTATAATAAAGTGATCTAGGGTGAAAGACTTATCTGTGAAAAAATAATAATAAAAATGCCCCACATCTGACTAAGAGGAAAATAAATTCATTTTTCACCTCTTTCCAGGAAAAGATATTAAATTTGGACAACCTTATGTACTTTTTGAACCAATATAAATTTATATTAGAAAAGTAAACAAAAACTTGCTTTCTTCAAATATTCAGAGAATCTTTTCTATAAAGGAAATGTGGGTGTACTACACTTACTAGATTAAGACACCTGTAGTGCCAGAAGTGTCCTTAAAATGGTCTAGTCTCATCCCCAGAACTTCACTTCTGGTTTCATAGGTGAGGAAACTGAGACCCAGAAATTATTCATGACTAACAAAAGATCAAAGCTAGTGTGAAAATGGTATTAAAACTGAACTATATGACTGTGTGCACTCCCAAAGTTTACCCTTTTAATGAGTACAACAAAATTCTGCTGACTCCTTGATATTAAAATTTGAAGGCAACTTTCAAATTTAGCTGAAAAGTTAGTACCTTATTTCCAAATGCTCATATAACTTTCCACAACTGCCTTTTTTTTTCTGTCTTTGGAACAGCACAAGAAACTTCTGATGTTGAAGAACATAGACACTGCCAACACAACAGGCAATATCAGTAGATAGTAAGTTAGAATTGTAAAAGTGTTTCTTTCTCCTTATTGTGAAAGTTATGCTATTTCTACACCCATAGAATCATGAACACAGGCATAAACTTTCAACAGATATTCTCCAAAAGATCTGAAGTTGTCCTTACTGAACAGTTGAAATAATCAGAATAAAGCTTTGCTGATTATTTTTCATTGTGAGATCTCACCTCCAGTTACAACAGAACCATTTTCAATGTTAGGGAACAACATCGCTTCTAGTCAAAATATACAAAATAAAGGTAGAATTCACATCAAAGCAACATGCTTTGTAGACCTGGGATATGTGCAATTTATTTTTCCAAAATGCAGTGACCTCACTGAAAGAAGAATTAAACCAAACCTCAAGATAAAGTGTATATGTTAAAATAGCAAAAATATGTCCAGCAGTTATCTACTCATTTTGGAATATATTAAGAACCTAGCAAAGACTAAAGAAAGAGAGAGAGAGAGAGAGAGAGAGAGAGAGAGAGAGAGAGTGTGTGTGTGTGTGTGTGTGTGTGTGTGTGTGTGTGTGTGTGTTTAGTTACAGGAGAATCACATGAGGCAGCATTATTTAGCCTGACTAAAGGAATAAAATATGACTCTGCATGGGCCTCATCAATTGCATGGAGGTCTTCATTACTGAGAGAACATACCTTGTCAAAGCTCACTATCTTCAAAAAAGATCAAAGCCAAAAAAGTTAATTAAACTTGCAGAAATGGTAGAATTTTTACTATGTCATTCCAGGTCCTCCAAGAAGCAAACAATATGACAATTAGATATTCAAGAGATATATTGGGGGAAATGTATAAGAATGATAAAGGAAGACAAAGCAGGAATAGGTATGGAGAATCTTCAGAGCGCAGTGCAGGTCTGACACCTAGAAAACGACAGAGGGAAAGAAGGACTACATGGGAGACTCAGTTCCAACATTTCAGCCAGGCTGATGAGGAATCACAAAGACACGTCTGAAGGTGCGGCCATTAGAAGATGTCTACCAGCTATGACAGCTTCTCGACAAAAGATATGAGCAGTTCACCTCTGTAGCCTCCACACTGATTTCACAGATTTTTTAAGTCACCAATAAATTTATAGTTGTTTTAGTTTTTAAAATGTCCAGGATTCAGGAAGTGAAAATAAACTCTGGTGATCCCTTTCTTCACACTCATTTGGCTTTAAGCTTATTGGGCAATATGTTAAAACAAACAAACAAAAAAGATGAATTTTTAAACTGAATTATTTAATCTCAGGCTGTTCCTCTTACTTTTTATAAATGAAAACCATTTTGTTCATTCTAAGTAATGATTTCACGACAGTGGGTTAAATTAAAATAAATTTTAATTCTTATTTGAAGATAGATCACAATCAAAATGCCTTTTGTCCTTCTAGATTGATTTAAAGCAAATTGCTCTATGTACTACAGCAATTTTAAATGTATTTAAAGTTTTTTTTTTTAAATTAGAATTATGTGAAATAGTCTAGCAGTTTAACTTTAAACGAGGCAATTAGCTGGTTATAACTGGAACTACCAGGCCTTATTTAAAATAATGAGGTCTGACAGTTATAGAATTTGAATTATTCATTGATAACTAGCTTTTCCTCATCTGCAAACCATGGCTAACATTAATAACAGAGGTGTAAGTGTGATAACCAAAGAGTCTGACATTAAGAACACACACGCAAAAGTGCTAAATTCTTATTTAATTAAAAAAGATCATGATAGCAATATTTTTCCTGCAAGAAAATCATTAGGCAAAATGTGTTTTCTCATATGTTTCCTCTTTCCCTCTTTCTGAAGTAAATTTTGCATGAAGAAATAATTGTTTTGATTACATGCAACAAAATAATTTCCTAATCAGGTATTATCAACAAAATATAAAGAAACATAAATATTTTTAATGGTTAAATCTTTAAAATAATCATTTTAAAATTCTAGCTCCCTTATTTGTTATCCCTAGAAATAAGTACCCTATATATTTCAACTTTTTAATTGAAAAAGAAAAGTAGACCATAATAAATTATGTGCAAAAAGGCAAATAATTCAACTGATGATCATTTAATTGAAGTGAATACTGTGATTACCATGAACCAATTTACTTATTGGCAGTGCAATTCAAAACTAATGGAATAAATCAAGTTATAGCTTCCCATAATTTTGTAACAAAGAATGAAAATTTGCAAGAGGTCATTAAGCATAAATTCATATTGTCCTTTACAGTCAAAATGGTGTAACTAAAGGAGGAACTACTCTTGTATATATGTTTGCATGGGCAAAACTCAGTCATGACTACAAACCGTTTCTTTCTATACTGAAAAATGGTTTTAAAAAAAGTAAAAGGGGAACAAGAAACAACAAAACACCTGTCCCTTGGTTTGTTACTCTTGTTGCTGTATGTACTTCTCAACAGCAGAGCACATGAGTAAATCAGTACCTATTTTCCCAGTGCTGACACTGAGAGTCTACAGCCTGCAGTAATCAAGTTGACTATATGCCCCACTTGACTCAGGATAGCATTGGTTTATGCCTATTGTTTCAGTGTAATTAGTCAAACATATGTAGAGTGACCCTGTTTACTCTCCAAATCATCCTAACTAGACCATCCTAATAATAATAGTAATAATGTTCCCTCTTATTGAGGACTTACTGTGAAGCAGGCCCTGAACTGGTTGCAGCCCCTAGTTCAGACCTTTTTGTGTTATTATTATCTCCATTTCATAGCTGAGAAAACTGACCTTCTAAGAAAGAGGTCAAGTAACTTGCCCAAGGCCACACATTTAGGCTGAGAGCTATGATTCAGATCTTGGTTAGCCTGAATAAAAATTATTGCTCTTAACCATTACCCTAGATTCCTAGTGTTCTTCAACTCATGAAAATCCATGCCTTATTATAGAAAACCATAAACTGATAGTCCCAAACACTTTTCAAATATACCCTGACATCAGAAATCCAACAAGTTTTATATGGCATGAGTGGCAAAATAATTTTGAGACATTTACACAAACAAAAATATAATCAAATATCAAAATAGATCAAGTAAAATAGCACAGGAAGCTAACAGGGCCTGAAAATTTTCTGTTTTGAGTTTTCTTTCTGGTATTTATCAACAGCATAGCTTAGAAAAAGAATAAGTGACTCCAGTTAAGCCTGGAGTGTCCCAAGAGTCCAAGTAAAAAATGTCCCAAAATGGGCTCTTGGATATGTCTCTGTGACTGGATTTATGGCTCAGTGCCTATGCATTTGTAATACAGTGATCTTTTTAGCAAGACTTACAAAGGGAGAATTTGAAAAATGGCTTTTTTTATTGTTGCAGATATATATGCCATAACCTGATTTTTTTTTTGTCAGTACAGATGTCAGTTACAGTATACCTATCATGTTCTACAGATTGTGTCATTGGTCAAGAAAGGAGAGAAACCCCAATATAATGATTAATAATCAATGTGTCTGGCCTTTAAGTCCACCCAGAGGAGAAATGAAACACTGATATAGAATCTCTCCCTTAAGGAAGAAAAACACTGAGGGTGGAAAAAAAGGGCAGATGAGCTACCCTTAGAGGAATATAAATAGTGGAGCTGTCTAGTGTGGGGTTCTGCTTGGTTTGGTCTAAAATGTTGTAAGTGAATGATACATGAAGTTTACATCATAGTTTCTTTTTGTAATAAAACCATTAATATAAAATAAAGCAAAATATAAGAATATCATTTTAGTGTTTTTGTTTTTGTTTTTACAGCTGCCCTGATGCCTCCCTGTTTCTTCTGACAGAGCAACACAGCTTGAAATAGGGGAAGAAAGAGTTGGCCATTGTGTCTATTAATAATGATATCTGGGCCAGGAATTATTATAATTTCTTCAAGCTAGAGTCTAATGAGACTAATTCTTAAAAAATAAATAAATAAATAAATAAATAAATAAATAAATAAAAGCTAATCTTTCTGTTTGTTGTTGCCTAACTCCTTAAATTTTACTCCTCTTTTCTGAGCTCTCTACTTTCTGCTGTCTCCATTTGTCCCTTAAAAATAAAAAATCTGGCAGGGCTTTGTGAAACTCCAACACACAATTCCACTGATTATTTTATGCTAATGAATGAACTATCTTGCAATATAATATTTCACTTTTTGAGCCCTCCTGGTGGTAACATAAGATAAATTCTAGAGTACCTTTAATTAACTAAAGGAAGCAGAGAAAAATCTCTGTGGATTAATAATATGAACAAAATGACAGATGAGGATGGGAGTGGCAACGAAATGGTAGACAAATCTTAAAGAGTTAATTAAAACAAAATTCATGCTTAATTTTGCCTCTTTATCTGCAGATGGTACTGATGCCCAGAAACAATGAATGAAAACTTTTAAATGTTTTAATTCTCCTTCCAAGC
Source organism: Macroglossus sobrinus (assembly GCA_004027375.1). Lineage (NCBI taxonomy): Eukaryota > Metazoa > Chordata > Mammalia > Chiroptera > Pteropodidae > Macroglossus > Macroglossus sobrinus. Next base: position 101,310 of record PVKZ01000499.1, read on the forward strand.
ATATTTAGTCTAAATGCCCCAACCTTCCTCATTCCATCTGCCTTCTACCCTCCACCACCAACCCACATGTTTCTATACATAACAACTCAGATTTTGTCCTAATGTTTTTTCACAAAACTTCAGACTTTGTTCAAAATTTGAGGGCAAGTCTCTTCAGACAGGAGCCCTCAATATTTGTTAGATTAGTAGATTGAAATGAACTACTTGAAATAACTGAAGCTGCGTGCATGCTAACAACCTGATTGCTTTACTCCTAAGCATTGATGGAGGGTATCACTGATAATCCTGACAGAAGAATCAAAGCAATTCATAGGATAAAGCCATGGCTATTTCCCTAAAAGTCATATTAAAAATCAAATTGTCATCAATGAACTGGTTATTAGAAATAACTGCTACAAAGACTGGGGAAAAAAACCTATATGAATAGCAAGGACAAAGAAATCCAAGACTAGCTAAGGGAAGAAAATGGAAACAGGTTAAAGACCCACATGTTGGATGTGCCTTGTTATTTGGGCTACAGCAATTCCTGGACTTGCGAACCAACGAACAGCATCTTCTTGATTTTAATTAGATAGGAGCAAAAACAATGACAGACAAAACATAAGTCTGGAACCATCTTAGCAAAATTGTAATTAATTTCTAGTTCACTCTCAGTATTTTTGTATTTTCAAAATTTTACATAATAAAAATATGTTACTTTTATAGTGACTATTGCTCCTAGCACTATAAAAATAGTAATATAATATATAATTATATAATATTGTTAACTAAATAACAAATACAAAAAATATCCAAGCATCGTGCCTAAAGAGAAACTTGGATCTACTTATTTGGAAATTAAAATAATACCTTCTTTCCAAAAATGTTTTGAATTCTTTTTAGTATGCTATAGTAGTCCCTAGAGACTGGTTAAAATTCCATGATAATTAATATTATTTCAGTGAAAAACTAAAAATACCTAGATCCTTTTCTACATTCAGTATTAGAGAGAGATCAGCCTGACAATATCTTTAAATAATAATAATTCTGCCTGGACCAAATTCCATATTTTCCACATAAGTTCCAGTTCTTACCCTACAGGGTGGAACCTCAGCAAGCTTCAAAGTGTGTAAAGCTTCTAGAGCTCCTTGTTGCCAGGATACTGTAAAGACAAACATAAGGGTCAGCTTTAAATAAAATTGGTTCTCAATTTTATAATAAGCATATGTTTCCTCTTCTTCTCAGTGCCCTATGACCTCATGCAATTCACTGGCTCACTAGAAAAATGGGTTGCCACATAAGATTGTGCAAGTTGTAGGCCAAGGCATTCAGCCAAAGGAGAACATGTGGGACTAAAATTCAGGTTATACCCCCCTTAGCAACTTTTGTACCCAGCCTGAAGTCTACATCATCCTGGGGAAGTGTAAATCAACCACCTAGAATGAGTTGGGGTTTTTTTGCAATTCATCCTAGGAGAAGGATCTATTATAAATTCATCAAAAGGTGCTGTGTGTATTAGCAGTGAAAGAAAGCCACTTTGACACCCTCTTAGCTCTTCACTTTTAAGAATCCCCCAAGTCTATGAATCTTGTGGTTCACTATTGCAATTCTCTTGTCTTATGTTTCATACTCTTGGGGTTCTATTTGGAGATAATATCTGAAAAATAATTCAAACTAAGATGTTAATGGTTAAGATCAAATAACCTTGTCTTTCTCAAAAGAATTTTTACATTTTAACTGGTGGCTTTGACTTATTCCAAAACACCTAGAGCTATAGAAAATTTATGTACTGGAAAGGCTGATGAAAATTTATGTACTGGAAAGATATTTTGCCCTTTGCCATTGCAACCCTACCTACCTAGGTGTAGACTGGTCCTTTCAAGTGTTCTTTGTAACCCAACAACATACCTGATTATCTTCTTTAAATTTGATCCAGGGCCTATGCATTCAAAAATGTTTGGGTTGTGCAAAACCATCAGTTGAAGATACAGTAGCTTCTCCCACCCCAACCCCCCATCTGCTGCTTCACTTTCCATGGTTTCAGTACCCATGATCGACCACGGCCCAAAAATATTAGATGGAAATTTTCAGAAATAAACAATTTGTAAGTTTTAAATTGCATGCCATTCGGAGTAGCAAGATAAAATATTATGCTATCCCATTCTGTCTCACTCAGGACATGAACCATGCCTTTGTCCAGTGTTTCCACGCGGTGTATGCTACTTGTCTGTTAGTCGCTTAGTAGTTATTTCAGTTATCAGATCAATTTTCATGGTATCTCAGTGCTTGTGTTTAAGTAACCCTTGTTTTATATAATAATGGCTCTGAAGTGCAAGAGTGATGATGCTGACAATTCAGATATGCCAAAGAGAAGCCATAAAGTGCTTTCTTTAAGTGAAAAGATGAGTACATTACAATCAGGTATTGAGAAAGAGAGGGAGACCACTTTCACATAATTTTTATTACAATATATTGTTATAATTGTTCTATTTTATTACTTCTTATTGTTAATCTCTTACAGTGCCTAATTCATAAACCAAATTTTGCCATAGGTATGTACATATAGGAAAAAATATAGTGTAAATGAAGTTCAGTACTATCTCTGGCTTCAGGCATATGCTTCAAGTCTTGCAACATGTCCTCTGTGGATGAGGGGGACAACTATATTAAAGATGAATAGGCCAATGTCTGACTCTATAAACAGAGACTTAAAAGATTTCAGTTCAAATTCTGAATATTCATAGGCTGTATGACTTTGTCCAAATCACCTAACTTACTTAAATAGTATAGAACTATTCTGAGGTGTAAATTAGACATTTTTGGCAAATCTTTGCAAAATGGCAGAAAAATAGCAGACTCAAATAGGATGAAAAGAATTGGAAGCAAAAAAAATTTATAGCTCCTGTGGAAAGGGCACCACATATACTACTAATAATACAACCACCAAAAGATGTATTCATCAGATAGGATAACTTAATTAAAAAATATAATTAGAAATACAAATGTTGACATTTTAAATTTATATTTCTGAACTTATTTATACTACCACTACATTAAGATTAAAATCAAAGACTATCTGTGAAGCATCACCAATAATAACAGCCTTATCATGAGAAAATAATTCTTTAACATTAGAATTCCTTCTTGGTGTCTTTCCTCATAGGACTTGTTCTTTCGTTGAATTACTTATTTTAATTGAGAATTATAAAACCACACAGGGGGTATCATCATGCTGAGATAAAAATGACTGAAGTTTTCATAGACTTCCTTTTGTGTATGTTAGGTTGATGATAGCATGATCCAGCTTAATGTGATAGATAAAACAGTTCTGTGTCTTAAATACAGAAAATAGATGAAATAGAGGTTGCTTTTCACAGCTAAGGTCTAAATAATTGTATTTCCAATTTTATCTTCCAATAAAATAGTCACAGAAACTTTCATCAATAAAGTGTGCTATTTCTTAACGTTATTGTCAGTCTGATTTTTAAATTACTTCTATTAACTTCAAGAAAAACACACTCCCACTCATATTTCCTATGGATGTCTTCATATCCTAAAATTTTCCATGATCCCATTGCCAAATTATACTGTGAAAACCTTGCCCCATAAATGAAACAGAAAATCAGTGAAATGTGTAAAGAAAAAGGTTAATAGTATAACAAGACTATTGGTTTATATCAAAATATTTAAACTCAGACTCAAAATTAACACCTACATATACAGAATACAAATATAAATATTTATATCTCAAAACTAAGCTGGCACACAGCATGAGATTGCACAAAAATGAGATAGCAAAAGAAATATTTTTTTAAAAAATTACTAGATCCTAGAACATTTCAGATTGAAGAACCATCACATTAGCAAGAGATGTGGAAATGATGTGATTCAAAGTTTTTCTTCTTAAAGAAATCTGAGGCCCAAGGCTCTAAGTATTTTGCCGCAGATCAAGAAAAGTTTAGTGTCTGAGCCAAACCTTGGCTTCCTAATTCCTGTTTGGAGCTTTCCAAGAACAATGTAAAGCTACTTTAGATTTGGATTCTACTTTAGGAAAGCAAATGAAAGGATGTGTTGATTCAAGAAAGGTAATGAGCAGAAGCCTATCAGAAGATAATAAAGAGCAAATAAGCTAGCACAAAAATCCTTTCCCACTCTAGTCACATGAGCTTTTCTCAGTCTCCTTTCATTCCTCTTTCCTGTTTTTGCATGTCTACCTTTCTTAAAAGCAATTTTGTAACTTTGGAAGAGGTCACATTCACATTCATTTCCCATTTGTCAAATGGACCATCTCCTTTAAAATCATTTTCAAAATTTTATCTTTTATTGGAAACCTACTATAAAAATAAAAATAACTGACATTTATTGAACAGTTGACCTGTGCTCTCAAGAGAAGACCAGAGATTAATGGCCACCCATCACTTCCACAACTACTCCTCCCTCATAAGACCACACATGCACCATGGCTGTATTTATTCATCTCGTGGCACTTACTGTTCTAAGGAGTGTGGAGTTTGAAGTCATACAGTCTATTTCAAACCCTGGCTCCACATCTTAGCCATGTCTTATTGGGCAACTTATTCTTTGCTTTAATTTCTACATTTATAAAACTGAGCTAGTAATACTATTTTTTTAATTAAAGGAATTAATTCTTATAAAGCCTTAGAACCGTTCCTTGTACATTGTAAGCCACTGGTAAGTTTGGTTATTATTATTAGTTTATCTTTAGTTATTTAACTAAATTCTATTTGCAGACTGGAAGCTCACTGAATGCAGGAACCATGTTTGACTCATCTTTGTATGTTTGTAATCACGCATGGTGCTTTACTCAAAAGAGATTTCAATTTATAATGCAGTCTCCGTGGCAGACAGAGATCTTCACCCACCACATATCGTCCTCCTGGGCACACAACTAAGTTATGGTTCCCGGCCCTTAGCATCAGGGCGAAGCCACGTGACTAGGTCTCACCAATAAAATATGAGCTGAAGTGACTTGCTAATTCTGAGCTGAAGCAGTTAAGAGTGAGTGTACCTTTTCCATACTTTCTCTCTTCCTGATTTGCTTGGTTAGATGTTGATTTCCGTGCACTAAATTCAGTGCATGAAACTATCAGCCTGGCTCCTGAAATTTGTGGAGCATAGGCCTCTCCTAACCTCTCCAACTTGCATTGAACTATATGATGAAACGAGGAAAAAAGCCTTTGACACGTGAAGCTGCTAAAATTTTGCAGTTGTTTGTTACAACAATTAGCCTGTCCTGGTTAGTAAAGTCTCTGTCAGCCAGATATGACATATAGAAGAAAACCGGAAACAGTTATTGAGAAAGGGGTTTGTTATTTTCAGTTTTCCTAGCAGCACTTTGCTCAGAAACAACTTTTTCCTTGTAGAAGTGAAGGAATAATGTATTTTAAACCCTTAAGTATATTTTTCACATTACATGTCCTCAGAAAATATTGTTTGGGCAAAGGTTTTTTAAAATGGCTTAAAAACCATTGAATTATATAATAAACTCTGTTTATTTTCTCTTTTACCATAGCCTATTTTAGAACTTGGGTAAATGTTAAGTAAACAGTTCATTGAGCTAAAAAGTTAAGCCTTATTTGAACTGTCTTTCTTAATTGAACCTTTAAAAAAATCTTAGTCATATTCTTAAAATATAAATTAGATCATGATACTTTCTGATGTGAAAATCTACAGTTCTCAATTGATGACCTATGTCCAGCATTTAATATAGTCTGGCCTCACTTCATCTCAACCTTTAAGATAGTATAGCATCCTGGTTAAAAACTCTAAGTCTGGAATCTGATTTCTCAAATTGACATCCTGGTTCTGCCAACTAACTCTATGATCTTGAGCAATATACATAACTTCTCAAGCCCCAGTTTCCTGGTCTGTAAAAATTGAAAAAAAAAGTTTTCAAAAGAATTAATAAAGTTTTTAAAATAATTAATACAGCTCACATTCTTAGAACATCATCTGACACAGTATGATACGTAATGTTAATTATTTCATGATTATACAACATTGTCTAATCAAATTTTATACTACAATTTATGCTTAAGCGATTATGCTGAGTATGTAGAATAAACAATGAACTGTAAGACATAGTTTTGTCCACTGGAATTCATTAGGTCAGGTAGAAAAAGTCTTAAGCTGAAAACATATTGGTTTATGTAGGTACATGACATATGCTTAATTTAACTAAAATTTTTAAAGGAAGGCTTATATTATGTTTTAAATATATTAAAATATCTTTAAAGCAAGCCTCATACCAAAATCCCTTTTCATAAAAATTTTATCAAGTTTTTATTTTTTTAAACTATATATTCAGCATTTTGCCAGAAGGGAAAAAAAAAGAATTTTTATCTTCAGAGATTTTTAAATGTTTAGTATCAGAAGTCATATTTTAGATAATAAAAGTAAATACTAATTAACCATATCCTAAATGTAAAACTTGCTGTAAAGCTTGTTAATGTTGCTAATTGTATTTGTTAGATGTGCAAACAAAACATAAAATATACAGTTTTTTCTTCACAAAGATTATCTACAATAGTGAGTTTTTAGAGCCCTGTTTACTCTGAGATTAAATATGCAAAGAGCTTTTCCACATTTTATTCCCTTAGAACATTTTAATAAAAGCTTAATTTCTTCTGCAATGAGCATTTTTATGTTTTTTAATTTACAATATCTTTAAACTGATTTTACCTTACTATTTCCAGTTCTATCACCTTGAATCAAAGCCTTCTCTTGCTGTTTTTTTCAACCTTTCAAATGCTTGTAGACAATGATGTAGGTAGGGAGAACACCAGCAAACACAGTTCCAAGACCTCTTTGCCCCACCAGCACGCAACTCATTTAACAGTATACAAATGATTTAACAGTAATACCAGCCAAGTTCCCACAGGAAATCATTTTCATTCCCACCACTGCTTGCAGATAGAGGTCATGTTTCCCTCTCTCCTTAGTCACTGCTCAGCCAAACTTTTCATATTTACATAATTCTCCCAGTAGTGTTAGGTAAACTTTTTAAAATCAGAGCTGTTTGTAGAGTTATATATCCAAAAAAGGGTTGTGGAATGAGAAGATTGAAAAGATCCTGGGCCAGGGCATAGATGAAATTTGTATTTGCCCTGTCCTGGAATATTTTCCATTTGCTCCTCCAGAACCACTCTGCACCTTTCTCCATTCTGCACTGTGCCCTTGGAGCCTGACTTCTGTGTCCTTACTCTCTGACTTCTGTTTGGTTCGATCACTTTGAGGCACTGCGGAGATCAGAGGGCAGGGAGAAATTGGACTTGTGTTTATAATTGCCGGCTCCCTCCTTGCTGTCAAGATTGGTAGTGACTATATTTCTATATTTACTACCACAGTTTATGTCTGAAAGCTCTCTCTTATAACTAAAAATATTTCCTCCATATTCTAACAGTGTTTTCTCCTTTTCTTTTTAGGCTTTAGGTTATTAACATCTCTCCAAGCATTGCAAGTCCCAGGGTGACTCATCTTTTCTTGCTCAATTATCTCACCCCTACCTACCACTTTGTAAGAGACTCCCTTCACTGAGTCTCTTCAATTGCCCCATATTAGTGTATTCTTCATTTCCTACTGAACCCTGGGCTGATATTGCCCTAGACCTAAATTACACAGATAATATCATATCTTTTCAACCAGGTCAAAATTAGTAGACATTCAGATGGTATCTAAATAACAAAAAAAAAAAAAAAAAGGAAAGAAAAGAATAGATGAATAGATTTTTTTCCTGAAAGTTCAGGGAAGTTTGCGTTATTGGGAATCAAAAAATAAGTACAAATTTAAGGCAAGATTGTTGAGAAATAAGTGATTTGAAGTCTATTAATTTCAAAGCTTCTCAGGAAACATTTCTTTCATGTGTTAAACTTCTTAGATATTTCTCTCAAATATCAGCAAACCCCTTCATTTGACAGGACCAGCACATTGCACAACAGAAACGATAATGGCCTGGAAGCCAGAAACCCTTGTTGTACCACCAATTTTTTCATTGATAAGTTATATGACCTTGGGCAAGTCACTAATTTCCCTGACTTTAGCTCCTTTTTATTCATTTATCGAAGAAAGTTGTAAATCATGGCCTTTCAGTCCCTGCTACACCTTCAATATAGGCATAGTTCATGACTCTAAAATCCACTGGAGAAGTACTGGCCTGATCCTATGTACCAAATTCTGAAGTTCATATTTTCATGTTGTTCATAAATCATTCTAACACTGTCCTGAGTTATAGTCAATGTGAGAGGATGGAATCTGACTTGAAAAATGTGTACTATTGTCTACTCAGCATATATAGGCAGTGACTGTGTTTTACCTCTGACGTCTCAAAACTCCATAGCTGATAGAGTGATGTTTCTGAATTGAGATTCATGTGTGAATCAGGATTCTTTCCTAGCCTAGAAAGGGTGGACCAACTCTAAAAGCACTATCTGATGCTTATTCTTTGCTTGGACAACCTTGTATCCAATCTAACAACACTATTCTTTTTCCCGATAAACTAAGTCTTTTCCAACTGTGTTTTCAAACATATTATTTCCTCTACCCAAAATGCTTATGTTCAAGTTTTCAAATTTCTTCTCTGCTTTCAAAACTCTGTTCAAATATTAACTACTCTGTGAAACATTTCCCACAGCACTTCCTTCTCTGTTCCTCTTACCTCTATCATCATATTATTATATTGTATTGTGCTTATCCAGTTACCTATAGCATACTCTCACCAGTTCCCATGGGTCATGAGCTCTTCTGCCACACCTTTCATCCCCGACAGATACCCTACCATAAAAATCTGTACTATAAATGATAAAAACATTGATGAATAAATGTATGATAAAGTGAAACACCTTTCCAGTGATGGAGCTGCAAGCTGTACCTGCTTCGGCCTTTTTTAAAGCTAGTGACTCTTCCTGTGTATTCATCCAACTAAAAGCAGAGACACAATCTGGCCAGGAGCAACAACACAAGAAACTACAAATGGTAAGATGACCCAAAACACTAATGGCAAAAGATAGTTATAATAACTTTGAAAGAAAGCTGTTCTATAAGTAGACATAAAGCTAGGAATAAGAGGATAAGGGGAAAGGGAGGAAATGTATTAAAGAAAATTTGATTTGGTTATGGTGGTGGTAGAAGGGGACATGTGGTTGCTGTTATTGTTTTCCCAAAGCTTCCCGCAAGTTGAACAGAATAGACTGAACTGGAGTGAGAAATACATCTGTAGACAACTTGCAAAGTTTTTACTAAGATGTTTTTACAACTACTCTGGTACAAAATACTCATGAAGTCAATACATTTTTTTTATTGTGGATGTATATATTCTTAGCTATAGGGGGGAAAAAATATTAAGATGTAGTAACTGTCCTTGTCCTAGAGGACTGCATATTTGGAAAACACACTCCAAAGCAACTTATCTATACCCATAAACAAATGCAAGCACATATACAGGAAAGGGAGGAAAGCAGAGCAAGATCTGTCAGGGAGAGAACAAAGCCAATATAAGGAGACACAAAAACGCACATTGAAAGGTGTTGGAAGAAATATAGCCAGAGATGAGTTTTAGAAAAATAAGATTGTAATGATGTTGATGATTTCCAGGAATCATTGTCAAAAAATTTTCTCTACACTAGGTATTTGTGATTCAAGTATAAAAACATTCTCTCGTGCTTTAGAAAAAGACAGAAAATAATTTTGTTATTTTTCTTTTTCTCATTCATTTATTTTTTTTGTGGCTCCTCTGACTGAACCTGATTCCTACAATTAGCCTCACTCTATAGTCTCAATTCCTATCTTTCTTCCTTTCAACAAATCTTCTCTTAACATAATCCAATTTTTTACTTCTTTATCTGTTGACTACATAAAAACAAACATTTTATTCAGATAAATTTTAAGTATATATGAGTCTTCTATTCTCCTGGGGATACTACTTTATATTTTGAGGAGATAAACCTTAAATCATTTAGTGATATACCTATTTATTAGCTTTTGAGGTCTTCAAAGGTAGGAAATCAGGTGTTTATTTATTGCTCAAATCTTTGATTTATATTATAGTTTAATAATGTACCACCTAGGAAAATTTTAAAACCTAAGCTTATAATTTTCATGTGGCTAATAAGTCTTTATTAAAGTCACAAAAAGAATTTCAGAGTAGGATTATTTAAACATTAAATATTTTTAATAAAGAGTAAGCTCTGTTTATTAAGAATTTAAAAATAAATTTGTAATTGTTATATTTTAAAGTTTTTTTCTTTATTCTGTTAAAAATTTTTATAATATTTATTATGTTTTATTGTTATTGTCATTATATATTTGTAAAAGTACAGAATAACATTTTATCTCTACTAGTGACACTCTTCTAACTATGTACAGTCATCATAAGATAAAACAGTTACATATGGGTAACCTCCTTTCTTTTTTTTTACCTTTCAGAAATATTTTAAGACCACCAGAATAAACTAAGCTTATTTATTGCTCAAAACTTTGATTTATATTATATTTCTTTATAGCACTGCATGACTTGAAGAAGCAAATTAAAAATTGTCAGAATATTGTCAGGGGCAATGCATGCAAAATCCAATCTAGTTTCACCGCTCCTATTAGCTTTTCCACTTTCAATGAAAAAATTATTTCTGTCAATATTTTAATTTAAACTAGATGGGGTGGAAGGAATGAGTGACATCTATGTAGATCGTTGTCAGAAAACTGATGACTTCATACAGTGCTGTGATTAAGAATTAGGGAATAGATATATGCAGCTTGTTGTAAATACTTTGCATCTACATATATCTCCCCCCAAAACTCAATCTTACAGATGAATAAAAAAACATATTTTGATATATGTCTAAATAAGTGATTAAATTATTATATAAGTATTGGTATGTCTTTTTGAGTCAATAAAAAAGTAAGCTTAGGTGAATATTAACATGATCTTAAAAATTATTATTCAGCTTTCTTATTAACTTTCTAAACACCTTGGAAGATATGTGTCAGCCTTTTAAATAGAAAAAAAATGTATAATTAGAATCATACAAATTATTTGCCTGTGGTTATTAGGGTCAGAAAAGACCACCCCAAATCAGTACACTTTATATCATATTGCACCTTCAAATCAATATTCAATTTTGCCTTTTTTGAATAGCTCGGTTTTAGGGACGGAAGCTAATGTGGACAAGAAATTCCTATGCAGAAGTTTTCAAAATTTTTTGGCCATGTACCATCTTATGAGTTAATCTGAGTCCCCTCCCCCAAAGATTTTAAAGTCCTAACTTACATTGTACATGAATATGGCCTTATTTGGAAATAGGATCTTTGCAAATGAGTTAAGATGAGGTCATTGGGAGTAGGGGCTGAATCCAATATGACTATGCCCTTAAAAAAAGGAGAAATTTGGACACAAAGAAAGACATGCATGTATAGAGAATGCCAGTTGAATATGAAGTTAGTGATTGGGATGATGAGTCTACAAACCTAAGAATATAAAGGTTGCCATCGAATCGCCAGGAAGGAGGACAGAGGGATGGAATAGATGCTAAGTCATAACTCTTAGAAGGAACCGACCCTGTCAAAATTGATCTTAGACTTCTAGCCTCCACAACTGTGAGACAATACATTTCTGTTGCTTAATCCTCTCTGTTTGTGTTACTTTGTTACAACAAAGCTCCAGCAAATGAATAATCTGCAATCAAAAAAAAATGCATAAGAATTAACAATAGCCACACACCTATAAAAAGCAAAGTTTTCACAAAACAATTTTTTCATTGAGATTCTGGGAGCTTTATTTATTATTATTCAGCTATAACTGACTTACTCTATACAAGAGTAAAAGGAGTTTAAGAGTATTAAGGACCTAGAAATACCTAGAAAGTGTAAGTTACTAATTTATATAAGATGCTAAAAAGTCAAATATAAATATTTTTTAAATTTTTAAGCAATTACATAAATATTAATAAAAAGATACATAACAGACAGGTTAATGGGTCAGGAATTGAATAACGATATATGATTAATCAAAAAAATGTGAATAAAAATGAAGAACAGGTGAGGCAAATAAAAGGTTATAGGTATAAACTCAAATGTAACAGTAATTCACTTAAATGTAAACAAATAAGTGCTTCAATTAAAAAACTAATATTATCTAACTGAATGAAAATTGGAACTCAAACTTGGATTGCTTAATAAAGACTCCAGTAAGTACATAGAAAGAAATCTTAACTTTAATAAGAATATATAATGGTTAAATTTAAAATGATGACAAAAGATCTATCATGCTCATACTGACTGACAATAAGCTAGTGGTTATACATCAATATCATATAGAATACATTTTAATTAAAGTATTATTAGAAACATTTAATATTAATATTTATTAAAGGTTAAAAAATCTAATTAAGAAAAACTGTTCTAAATTTGTATGTATTCAATACAAATTTATGAAGCAGAAATTGACAAAACTAAAAGAGGAAACAAAAAAATACACTCATAGTAAAAGATAAACATACTCTCATCTACAAAAGAAGCACCCAAAAATTAGTGAGGATATAGAAGAACCAAAAAGCATAACTAACAAACTTAACCTAATTGAAATATAAAGTCCACTATACCCAACAAAGATAGAATCCTTTTCAAGTCAACATTTAAAAACAATAAAGGCTCTGCTGGGCCACGAAGGCTCAATAAATGTCAAAAAACTAAATCATTAGCATATATCCTAAGACTATAGTAATTTTAAGCAACAAACCATTAGTTTAAAAAAAGAAGGATAATAGGAAGACTTTAATTACTTGAAAATTGAACAAAATAATTTTAAATCACTTTTTTCTTCAAAAAAGAAACACAATGGAAATTTTAAATAATTTGAAATAAAACATATGAAAATATGACACAACATGTGAAATATAGCTAAAGATTACTTTATAAGGAAAATATATAGCCTCAAATAAATATATAAGAAAGTCCAGAAAATAATAATTTAAGTATGTTAAAAAAGCAAACCAAGTAAAGTAGAAAAAAATTAATAAATTAATAAGATTACTCAGACAGAAAATACATACAATAGCTAAAATTTACAAAAACAAAAGCTGATTCTCCAAAAAGAATAAAATTAGTAAAATCTTAGCAAAACTGATTAAGAAAAAAGAGAAGGCACAGAATACTATGTCAAGAATGAAAAAGAAAGCATCATAATAGATCCTACAGGCATTAAAAAGTTAGATATTATAAATAGCTCTGTGCCAAAAATATTAAAAGTTGGCTGAATAGCAAACTACTTGAAAACTACAATATATCAAAATTGATGCACTGATGTAATAAGAAAAAAGAAAAAGTGCATTGTTCTGTATTTTCTAGAAACACTCCTAGAGAATAAAAAAAGAAACTATATTTCTCAAGTCATTTTATGATGTCTCCAAATTCTTGAAAGTAAAACCTGCCAAAGGCATAACGGAGTTGGCAGAAAAATAGCATCCTAAAGATGTCCATTCTCTAATCTCTGGAACCTGTGAATATGTTACCTTACCTTGCAAACGAGTTTTGCAAATATGATTAAGGTTAAGAACTTTGAGATGAGAATATTATCCTGCATTTTTGGGGGGAATGGAGGAGGGCAAGATCTAATCATATGAGTCCTTAAAGAAGGAACAGGAAAACAGAAAAGTAAATCAGAGAGATAGGATACTTCAAGGACTTGACCAGCCGTTACCGCTTTTAAGATGAAGGAAGGGGGCCATGGTCCAAGGAACCATGGCAGTCTCTGGAAGTGGGGAATCAACTCTCACTCTACAACCAGCAAAAAAATGAGGACCAGAGTCCTATATCTGCAAGGAACTAAATTCTTCTAACAGCTAAATAAACAAGAAGCAGTTTCTCCCTGGAAATAGCACAGACTATCAACATCTGGATTTGAGTCTGTACTTAAGTGAGAATGTACTTAACTTCCAGCTTATAAAACTGTTAAAATATTTTATGTAGTTTTAAGCCACCACTTTGTGGTAAATGTGTTCCAAGAGCAATAGAAAATGAGTATACGTGACAAAAAAACATGAATTTAAGGCCAATCTTTTTCATAGTATATAGTCAAAACTCCTAAAGAAAGTATTAGCCAATCAAGTTCAGTGATAGGTAAAAACATAATAAATTAAAAGAATTAGATTTACTCCAGAGAAGTAAAAATGATTTAATATACTATACTATAGTAATAAAATTAAGAAGAAAAAAATTAAGGAGAGAAAATATGACTATTTCTATGCACAAAAATAACAGTAAAAAATGAAAATTATATGGTTATTTCAATACACATTTATAATATAAATGCTTATGAATTTAAAAAGAGACTGAAATAAACTGATTTTTAAAGTATCTATAAGAAACTATAGCAACATTACACTTATTGGAATAAGAAACAAGAAAAAGATGTCTGTAATTACCATTTCTAGTCAATATTGCATTAGAGTACTACTCTGCAATATTACAAAATAAATAAATGAATGAATAAATTAACAAATGCATAAGAAACAAATAAATAAATGGTAGGAGCATTGCAATAGAATAAATAAAATTATTTGCAGTTGATAATTGTATATGTAGAAAACTCAAAGAATCAACAATTATAGGATTTGAATTAATAAATAAAATTTATTATCCACTGGACACAAAATCAGTACAAAAATCAACTATATATACGGCACTAAAAAATCATAAAATGAAAATTTGAGAAGCATATGTATTAACTTAAATATATAAAATATATAGGAACAATTCTAACAAAAAGATATGTTAGACTTCTATACTGAAAATTCTAAAACTTAGCAGAATGAAGTTAAAGGAGACCTAAAATAAATGGAAACCTGTAATATGCTGATGAATAGAAGACAATTCTGCTTCAGATTGCTCTATTTTATGTGATTACAATCAAAACCTCAAGAGATTTTTCTCTTTGGAAATTGACAGACTCTAAAATATTTTATGAAAAACAAAGGGTCAGTAATTGCCAAATCACTCTTGAAGGAGAACAAAATTGAAAATCCACTTTCATCTATCGAGATTAATTATAAAGTACAAAAATCAAGACATTGTATAAGAACATACTCTAGTATGTACAAGAATAGATAAGTAAAGAAATAGTTTAGACTAGAGTTCAGAAATAGTTCACACGTGATTTCAGACAAATAGGACAATGCAATTCAATGTGAAAGGGTGTCATTTTAATAAAAGGTCCTGGGTCAATTGTATATCCATGGAGAAAAAGAAATCTTGATCTGTACTTTGTAATATATCTAAAAATTATTTCACATGAATTGTAGAGCTAGAAGTGAAAGGAAAAACAATACAGAGATTCATACCCAAAATATATTTTAAAATTCCTAAAATTCAATAAGAAAAATAGTTTTAAAAACTTATGGAAATATGGGCAAAAAATTCAGTAGGCATTTTCCAAAATAAGAAATACAGTGAAGCACAACAAAAATTCACCTTCCTAAGAGAAATAACCTATGAGATATCAAATAGAAGTGTTAACATTCGAAAGTTAACAACATAAAAATAATAGTAATGTGCTTGCAATTTGTGGAGCCACAGTAACTCCCATATTCTGCCAGTGGAAGTATAAATTTTGAAAGATCATTCAGAAGCATCTATTAATGTTAAGCATTCACATAAACTACAACCTAGCAATTCTACTCCTGGGTTTAATTCCAAGAGCAAAGCATATCTATGAGCACTAAAAAACATGTATAAGATTGTTCACAGCAGTTTTATTCATAATAACTTCAAACTGAAAATAATTCATAGGTCTATCATCTTTAGAATGGATAAATAATTTGTGATATTTTTATGTGATAAAAATGAACATATACTGATACACTTAGCAATATGAATCAATCTTATAAGCATAAGCCAGGCACAAATTTCATTCACAGAAATTCTACACTCGAAAATAGGTGAGCTAATCAATAGTGATTAGAGTAGTGACTGAGGAAGCAGGAGCTAAACACTAATGTCCTACTTCTTAATATAGTTGATGGTTATTTTGTGAAAAATTTAATGTAGCACACATGATTCATTTATTTCCATAGATATTATAATTTATTAAAATATTTATAAACTAAAATTTAAAAATAAGATTCTACACAATATTAATTTTTGAGGAACACTGAACTATATGTCTAGAAACCAACTATTTTCACTTCTACTCCTACACATTTGTCAGACACATTATAGTAAATATAACAACAGTATTTAATATTTGTTGAGAGATTCTATGTTTTGGGATAAATTCATTCATAAATTAGCACATTAAATTCCTCAAACTATGCTATGCATAAATATCATTATTACCCAAATTTTACAGATGGTCAAACTGAGAGTTTTAAGCAAATTCATGATTTGTTCAGTTACAAAGCTCAAGGTATGTTAACACTTTCTATTGTCCTTGCTTAATGCTCAGTCTCATGGTTGTCATAGGCTTGTTCACAATGAGAGCATTTGACCAAGGGTAAATAGGGAAGTAAAACATTGTGAAGGATAAGTTACTAGTCCTGAAAAAAAAATGGAGAGAAGGGGGATAAATGTTGCTTTTGTTCCAAATGCATCTTGAGTACAGGTATAAAAATGACCATGTTTGGTTTCTCAAATGTGAGATTAGAGAAAAATGAACGAGACTCATTTGGGTTACTCTACTAGCTTCCTGGGTTGTCCACATGGATGAACGCTTGAGGCACAATTTATTCCCTCTGAATAATTAAATCATATCTAAGATTCACTTCCGTTCTAACAGAGTATGAATCTTCAATTCTCAGAAATGACAGAAGTGTGAGAGTTGCTATAACATTTTTCCTGAGCAAGAGAGCAAACAAATATTGCTATGAGAATGTTGAATTCAGTATTTTCTGATGTTTCCTCTTGTGTTGAAGAAATAATGCATTTTGACTGCCAAAATAGTTTTAGGTCTACCTATCTTATGGTGTCTCAACTTCAAGATACAAGGTTTTTGCACATGCTGATTTATAGAGTTCTTTCCGAGAGAATTTGTAAAGATAAAATATATTTGCAACACATATATAAGTCAAATTGTGAAATAAGACTGATCAAAAATAGATTCCCATTTCTTCTTTAATAGAGTCTTTAATATCACAAGAGATGCTCTAATCCCCAAAATATCATTTTACTACAGGCCAAAATCTAATTTCTTTTTTATTTTCAAATTATAGACACTGATGAAACAAAATGAGCAAAGGATTGTAAGACAGAGGATTTAATTTACTTACAATAAAAAAAAATTAAAATATTCTCAAAAATTTTTATCTACAAGGTTTTTTTGTTTTTGTTTTTGTTTTTTAACAACGTTAAAGGAGTTTGCCAGGAAAGAATATCACTTACAATATCTCCAATTCATGTTTGATAGCATTCTGGGAACTCTTGCAAAAATAAAAAAAAAAGTTTTTGAAAAAAGTTTGGATTGAAAAATACAATTTGAAATGATTGAGTTAGCACATTGTTTCAAAGGCATATAATAAAGTGCAAGGGAAGTGTTCAATCTTGACAAATATGTGAAACTCTAGAATTATTTTTTGGCATTTTTAATTTTATACTGTGACAGCAACTATGATGCTTGATATTTTAAATGATAAGTAATTTAAAGTTTTTAAAAAATAGATAATTCTAACACTGTTGCTGTTCATTTTACAGAACTGAAAAACTAAACTAAAACAGGTGTGGAATTCACCTTGTTAAAACTGAAGCTGAATTTGTAATATTAAAAGAACTTGCAGTAGTTTTTTTTAGAAAAAAAATCAGATGCTAAAACATGTTTCAATGAGAAATAAGGCCCATATCCAAACGTGTTCTTGAGAAATAAAAAAGCAATTCTGTGATGATACTGACTGTTCCACATATATTACTCTACTATTATGATATTGTAACTATTAACATCTTTTAGTTAAGTGGAAAAATTAATTTTAACGAATAGAACAGCTTCTCAGATTTTTCATAAATAATACCTTCCTAATCAAATTGATAAGAGTTAAACAAGACAATCCATGTAAATGCTTAGCGAAACTCACAAGCTACATAATAAGCACTAATTAGATTTTACATTTATTATTAAGGTCTTATTTGTTTCCTCATAGCAAAGATTTAAGAGCAAATAAGTAAAACATGTATAATAGAGTATATTTAGTACTTCTAGAATGCTGATGCATTCATTATGGAAATAATTCATGTTTTTATTCATAGAGTTAAATATACTAGAGCAAAATTCAGACTCTGAAGCTACACTTTTAAAAAACAGATTGTGTGGTTATTGAAGGAATACCTTTATTGAGATCCTACTATGCAAGGTACTTTTTGCCAGGTGCGGTTTTAGCAACTCAAAACAGAATCTGAAAGTCATCACTACTTAGAATGTCACTTGACTCAGACAATTTTATTCAGGTCCTCCAAGAAAACATGTTTCTTCAATATTTTTCTAAGCACTACTACCATCACCTTATATGATGGCTGAATTTAAGAAGAAAATTCTCATTTTAAACAGTGTATTTTTACAGCAACTTATCAAATGGTGGCCTTTAGCTGTTGTTCTTTGACAGCCACTCTATTAAAATCCTAATGTAAACAAGTGAAGAAGGTGAACTAGAAGTGCAGATATTTGCACGGCATTACTGTCAGGTAAAATTTTAAAGATAGGTTTTATGAACCCATTATTTGCAGTCAAGGCTTTTGACTACAGCATCTGAAATCATTTATGGAGACAAAATGTTTTGTCAAAACATACTGCTGGGAATCAGTGTGTAGCTTCTTTTTATGTAATTCAATTTAGTCCTGTTGTTTGCATGAAAGAGAAATTCTAGCTGGGCAGCCATAGTGAGCCAGTAAAAAGTGACAATATGGTGAGCATCAGAGGCAATTAAAATTAAATGTTTTTTGTTTTCATTTTAATTCTTAATAAATGGGTAATTGCATTGCAGTGTACCTGGTGACAGGCTAAATTAAAAAGATATTGGGCACCTTCGCTAGCATTTGTCTATCAAATTTAAATTTAGTTTTGAATTCTACAACAGGTGGAAGAAAACCCCAGGCAAATTTTCTTTCTGAAATATTATGTCTAAGAAATGGGATCAGCATGCTATCAGTTGGAGCTATTTTGACAGAGGTAGGGACCTAGTTTAGAAATAAAAAATGATGTGCTGAGATTCATGAAGATATGTATAGACCTGGGTCTTACAGAGCTCGTAATAGTGGTAGTGTAAGTAATCTAGTGGATAAGTAATCCAGAATTCTCTGAGTTTCCAATGACAAACTTCTTTGTCTAGCAAGGCCAGTATGATAAGGAAGGAGTCTAAAAGGGTAACTTTACAATGGAGAAATTGACACACATTACCTCAGCCAGGTGACCAACATGAACATCAACACTGGTAAAGTCATCTGTAGCCTTGATATGATGTCATGACAATGGTTCTTTACCTCTGTAGTCTTCCTCCCCCAAACTCAAATATCCTATCTAACCATGATGAAAACATCGGAAAAATCTTAGTTGAGGTACATTGTACAAAATATCTGACCAATAATCCTCAAAAAAGTCAGGGCCATTAAAAACAAGGAATGCCTGAGAAACTGTCACAATGAAGTAGAACTGAAGGAGACATGATGACTGAATGTAATGTGGTGTCTTGGGTGGGATCTTGAAACAAACAAACAAACAAAAAGGATATTAAGGAAAAATTGAGTAAATATGAATAAAGTATGAACCTTTCAAAATATTATTGAATCTATATTAGTTCACTAATTGTGACAGATGTGTCATACTAATTAAGATGTCAGTAATAGGGAAAATGCAGTGTGAGATATAAATACTCTTTGTAGTATTTCACAATAATTCTGTATATATTAAACTATTCTAAAATAAAGATTTATTTTAAAAACTAAGGAACTCTGTTATAAAGTATGGACTTAAGTTAATAAAAATATACCAATATGGTTTTATTAATTGTAATAAATATACTATATGTTAA
Source organism: Macroglossus sobrinus (assembly GCA_004027375.1). Classification (NCBI taxonomy): domain Eukaryota; kingdom Metazoa; phylum Chordata; class Mammalia; order Chiroptera; family Pteropodidae; genus Macroglossus; species Macroglossus sobrinus. The sequence continues at coordinate 121,301 of PVKZ01000499.1, forward strand.
TAATATGAGTGTAGGATATATGGAAACTTTCTGTACTATCTTTGCAACTTTTCTATAAATCAAAACTGCCCTAAAACAAAGTTTATTGTTAAAAATATAAATGTAAGAAAAGCATTTTTCTTAGAATATTTATTTCTGTTTTCCTCTTTTTGTTTTGTCATTTCAAAAGATATATTTTACTAGAGATTTCAGAATTTATGGCTTTATTGTATCTCTACATTTTTGAAACAAGTGAAGAAAGTCTCAGAAAATTCAGTGATTTACATGCATATTCAATGAAGTAATTTTCTTTCCTGTTGCATAAGTCTATAAAACACTACTGTTCATTCAAGTAGATTGCCACAACTTATTTGAAATAAAACATCAGACATAAAGAAGATAGTCTTTCTACATAATATAAGAAGGTCATTTTCTCTTTCACAATTTCTGGGTTCAACGAGACTCCCTATATCATATATCGTAACATTCAGTTTGGGATGCCATGAACTACAGTAATACCAAAGAAGCCACTTATCTCTTTTTGCATCTTCTTTCACTTGCATGTTTATTACTGTACTTTGTAAATGGTTTAGCCTTGACATCAGAATCCAGAGGTGGGTTTTTCTTATGGTGTTTTTTTTTAAGGATAGAAAAATATAAAGCTTGTATGTCTCCTTTGGACAACAATTTCATTCCCACATATCACAAGCTGCCAATATAACCTTGGCATTGAAATTTGTCAGACTACAGTGTTTGTAAGGTCCATATCTCAGAGAAGTACTTAGTTCCTAAAAGAGTATGAATAAAAAGAAAAAACAGTATTAAAGAAAAAATTCATACAACTATAGATAACAATTTCAGCGAGATTTGAAAAAATTATTTTAAATTAAATGTTATTTTCTCTGTTTTGTTGAGTGTTCCAAATGTTCACAAATTTGAAACTTTTGATTAAATTTTAGTTTCAATAGGCCCTATGACATAATGATTTTAAGTGCTCCTAACTTCACATTCCTTCCCTCAAAAAAACAATTATTTTATATGATATCATTCTCAGTTCAAATCTGATTCCCTAGGAAAGTTATCAGGCAAAGATTGATGTTAGATAGATGATGATAGATAATAGATAATATACATGTGATGTATATGATATGTATTATATATATTACTATTATGTATGTGCATATAAAATAGTAAACGAGTCCCATAACACAAACAAATGCAGAATATTATACTCTATATACATACACAGTTAGTTTTTATAGTATCTGCACCCTCCTTCACCAGAAATCTGTTGGGGATTCTGTGATATCAGGGAGGAACACATGATCTAGCCTAAGTCATGTAGAGCATTTTATTTCCTTGACCACAGTGATTGATTCAAGAGCAGTCGTCAACTGAAATTGGCTCATTCAGAGTGATTATCAAGACTTTTACAAGAAATACTGAGACCAAAACCATTCTTTTCTTACTGAATGTGAATAGGAAACATTTTCCTCTGATGCTGTCGGTATCTATCTTGAGAAAACAGAGCATCGAGTTTGAAGGAAACTGGGTTCTTGGTGACATCATTCAACAAATAAATCAAGCTTTGCCTGAAGCAAGGCTATTTCTATTTCTAGTCTTTTTAATTATGTGAGCCAGTAAATTATTTTTGTTTCCATCAGTTTAGGTTAGGGTGATACTTGCAACTAAAAGATCCTGAATAATTCAGCATTCTTGAATAAATTTTTAAAAATAGAATTATTTTAGCTTAACTATCAGGAGTACAGACACTGTAGCTAAACTGGCTGAGTCCAAATCTCCATTATGTTATGTATTAGTTGTCTAAACTAGGTTAGTTTACATTACTTTTATTAATCAATTTCTTCATCTGAATAAAGGAGGTAATAAGAAACCCTGCTTCATAAGGTGATTGTAAGAATTTTGTTGTTGTTAAAAATAGAAATACCACTACTTCTATTCACAAGTTAAGGACACAATGGGCTTCACAGAACAACATAAATAAGACAGTCTGAAGACACTGGAATGTAACACTGTAGCAGACAGGTTAGTCCTCTTCAACCTCTGTTCTAACTTTCTCTGATATTGAGGTTTAAAAGAGACAATGCATGTAGAATATAGTTCCTGACACAAAGTATGTGCTTAGTAGGAGTTTGCTATTATTAAATACTAAGCTAATGCTATTTGACAAAAATAAAACAAGTTTATTATATACTCCTTGAGGCCTAAATTTATGGATGGTCTGATGTAGTTGTAGGAAATGATTGGCATTAAAAAATAATAGGCATGATTTAATTTCATTCTTTAGAAAATCATATAAGTAAAAACAAACTGAATCCTCCTGAGAGCTAACTCATTTCTGTTTTTAAACTACATAAAATGTTGCATTAGTTCTTTCAAAACACATGATTATACTTTAGAAATTTGTATATTAGTCAATTATCTGAACTTATTGATTTTTTGTTGCCTAAACCAAATTAATTACAGTTGTTCCAAAGTACCTTAAATCATATTGATTTGAAACTTGTTTACATGACAGAAAGGACACTTGTTAATCATGACGTTGTTTCCAGAACAATAAAAAATGAAAATGTACTACTTAAATAAATTCTAACTTAGAAACTATTTAAAATAAGCTCTAACATAAACAAGCAGTAGCAGGCATCAAATATTTAAGAAAAACTAGTTGGAGAAAACTAAAATTGATAAAGTTCTAAACTCTAAACTATTTTCTAGAAACTGGGAAAATTGCCTTGATTTTATTTTAGTGGCAAGACCCTTTGAGCTCTGCTTAAAACATACCAAGAGCATAGTTTAAGAATAATAGTAGAGACAAAACTATATACTTAATATAGTTCTTTATACACAGGAGACCCATAATAAATGTTTTTGATTGGAGGACGTAACAACTGCAACTTATAGAATACTCACAGAGATGATGTACTTTTAAATATTACATGTAGCCCACTGAGTATAATTGTAGTGGTGCCCTGTTATAATATCTTCCATTATAATCTTCTATCCATGCTGAATGAAATATTAAAGTGAAGTATGCATGTGGTGATTAGTGATCTCGTCTTTCATTTCCTGAAGATTTGGGAGTGATTGTACCAATCCAAAAGGGGGATTAGCTATTGCAGAGTGAAAGAAATCAGTGTACAATATCCTAGAGCATTTCAACACACCTTCTGAATAAGAACCAATCCAAATCATTGTATTTGTAGAAGATAATATTTTTCTGATGTGCTACATTTAGTATCTCTTACATCTTGTCTTTAATATTACAATAAAAGAAAATCTGTGAGCAAAGAATTCAGCACCTTCAATGTGTTTGTTTCTGACAGATGATACTCTGTCTCATGATAATTGGTAAGGCATTAAAATAAAACTAAAGTAAGCTCCTAGAAAACTGTGCAGAAGATTATAGATTTAAAATTAAAATTACAGCATAACCTTTTACTTTTATTGTTTTACACATGAAACTGTGAAATCATGTCTACATTGATCAGAAGATAATTGTTATTGTATCACTATCAATAATAATCAGAGTGCAAATTTAATGTTCAAATTTCAAATAAAGTTGTTTAGCAACATGTCTCAACATAGGTAATTGATAGTTATTTCAATGGCAGACTGGAAAGGTCTGATAGTATAGGAAAGCCAAATATCTGTGGTTGAATTAAGAATCATTATTGACATAAATTAACTGAAAATTTAAAATGTAAATTCCAGTGGTTACCAAAACAGAGAGTGTAGAAATGTATTTAATCTCAAAGACTTCTACACAGGCACTTAGTTATTAAATTTAAAATTAAGACTAAATTATTTATTTTATAATTATTAAAGATTAATCTTTAATAATCAACAAAATCAGTAACAGAGCAAACTTATGATTTTTTTAAACATATTACATTCAAGACTTACATTGTGAAAACACACAACGTTAAATGATACCACATGTCTCCAAGATCCAGTTAAGTGTAGATTTCATTTGATCTTGTCAGTGAATGAACATGGAAGCATCTAGTTATTGGATTATAACTATCTGTGCTAGTTTAGAACTATTAACAATGGCAGTGATGAATAAAAGAACTGTATATACTTAGTGATTTATTCACTTAATATTTTTTATACATGCATGTGTCATCTCTTATAAATTTAATACAGTGCTTAAACAAATTTATAAGAACTGTTTAAATAGTTTAATACATATAAAGTATTTAGAAGAATGGCCCTCAGGCATAGAAGCATATTAGAATCGCTGGGAGCCTTAAAAAACACTGATGCCTGGGCCTTACTCCAAATCCATTGAATCAGAATTTCTAAAGGTCATCCACTCATACTCAGGGTTCAACCTCAAAAACTCTACCCTTTTATTTTTACTTCATATCGCGCCTCCCCACAACTTCTAAAGTCCTTTCTTTCTGGGCCTTCTGGAACTTATGGTCCATCATCAATGAAAGCTCTTATTCTAAACTTCTTCGACTAAGCACTTATAGCACCATTTTGTGAGTTAGAAAATGAAACTCTCCTTAAGACACTTTACTTCCATCTGATGGAAAATTTCTAGACTAAATATACAAAGCTGTGAAGTTTATTCTGTGAATGACACCTCCTTAGATGCGGCACTTTTATGGAGATCAGAAACCTTCCCTTTTATGCTTTCACAGAAGCCTGGCTCTGCAGAGGACTGTATTTCACCTCTAGCCTTTCATGTTTTCTTCCCACCTCTCTCATACTTTGGAGCCTGAAGGTGTGGTAAGTGCTTTCCATGCTCACATCGCTGCTTTCAGACCTATCTCGCCTCCTTAAAAAATTCTAATTTTTTAATTTTTTGTCAGACTATACTACACATTATCTATCTTGTTGTTTTGTGTTGCTCATTATTCTGGAATATCTTCTCTGGAGGTTTTTCTTTGTTACTCTCTCACATTCCTCCTGTCATAATTTTAATTATCATATAGATTAAGTTTTCCAAAACACAGGGTTATAAGTTCCATGACATCTTCCATAGAGGTCTTCTGATTCATCCTTCTAGGTTTTATTAGAATAAATCTTAGACCCTTTCATTACAAGAACTGCAACTTTCCTCACTGTCTCTTGTCTCCTAAGATTCTCACATCCCTACTATCTAGTTTGTCTATGGTCAATACACACTTAACTACCTGCTCTTCTCTTGCTTCGTTGTACAACTATGTCAAAACTTCAGCCCAGATTAAGTAAAACTATCACTTTACTCTGCACCAAACCAAATTTGGTTGAAAGTATGCTAAGCCAATGCTCAGAGTTCATAGCTCTTTCTGAGACCAGCTTAACAATCATCCTCAGCACAGGACTCTAGGCAGCTACTCATTACTAGCTAAAAGCCATTTACCATCCTAATCATGGTTATAAATTTGCTCTAGGAGAACTTATTTAGAAAGCTTAGTTGAACTATATTGATATAAGTAAAGTAATCTTTTGTCAGTTTTCTGGGTGCGAATTAAGAGGAAATGAGCTCTTCTCTATAGAATTTGTTACTGTAAAAATAGTAATTACTAGTATTCCAGAAGTATGCTCAGAACAGGTTTAAGCATAGATAAGATCTCAAATCTCATCAAACTCAACACCCCCATTTCCAAATAAGAAAAACTGAAGACTAGAGAAATGAAGACTTGTACAATGAAACTCACAGGCATAGAAAAATAAAACACAAGATTCCTTCTTTTTCTGACTCCAAGCTAGTTACTTTATCCTTTGCATAAAGCCTCTAATTTTAAAATATTAGTGTATCTTTCTATGTATGTGTGTGTGTGAGAGAGAGAGAGACAGACAGAAACAGAGACAGGACGAGACCGAGACGGGGGAGAGGGGAAGGAGAGAGAGAGAGAAAGAGAAAGAGAGAGAGAAGAGAAAAATTATGTACTTAGATTTTGTTTTATGTATCCAACTATCTACTGATGAGCTGAATTTGAGTCAGTAGAACTCAGTCATTTGAAAAAAAAAAACAGATAGATAGAAACTGTACCTAATAACACACCCAATCCTCTTGACGACTAAAGGTTCCTTAGCTAAGGAGTAACAATCATGATTTTCATAGAAAGTGGTAACTGCATTTGGCTGGTACTTAGGACATAATGTAATATTCTTCCACAGAACAGTGGAAAGAGTTAATATAAGATATTTCAAGGTAAGTGTCTTTCTCATTCAGACAGAAAGTCAGAATATTTGAAAGCTATAGGACTACGATAGATGATTCTCTTTCCAACACCTTTCTTTTTTAACTGGCAAGTTACTGTTAAAACTTAAAGTAAAAAGAGGCCTTCTTTTTTGCTGCACATTTTTAATGGACCTGAAGCCAAAATAAGTCAGACTAAATTATGAGAGTAAATGACCTCCCGGAAAGTATTATACAAAATTTCAAAGTACTATAAAGACGTTCCTTTGATCTTTTAGCTTCACAGACTTAAAATTCAAAATCTGTATTTAATTTTAGATTGCATATACGAGCTTTTAAATTTTCTTTCCAAAATGATATATCATTTTAAATAAGACACCTTTAACTTATATTTCCTAAAACTGCTGACTGTCATTTCTTTATTCTTTTACTCTATAAAAACAGAGATAGATATAATTAATTATCAGAAGTATTTGGGGTTGGGTGCTGTAATGGATAAACCACTGACCTTCACTTAAGAGATAGCACTTTAAACTCAACCTTCGTTCCTAAGTGAAATGACTCTGATCCAAAATGAAGTTTTCAGTTCACACCTGAGAAAGACGCTGAATAGAGAAAAAAAAAAAAGACAAGAAAGAGATTACTTTCTAATCCCTGCTTTTAGGGCTATTTTGGATAACGGCATCTTTTTGTAAAACATCTATAGCAGGTTGCAAACAGGTGCGCTCATTTTCAACACAGCCATTTCCATAGTTTCACATATGCCTTAATTGTGTGAGCAGCATCTCAAAAAGAATACATGCCCATTAACACCTGTAAATCACTCCACATCCTTAAACAGAGACAGGCTACTCCCGTAAAGCAAAACTCTTGGATCTTTTCTGTACATGCTGACTGCAAATATCTTTATTAGCATATTTTAGAGGTCAGTGCTACATCTGCGAAGGTAAAAAAACAAGTATACATTAATAGTTTAATTTTATAACTAAGGTTTGTCAAGCTAGAGTACCAAATTTAAGTATTATCTGTTCGTTTCAATTTAAGCCTAATTGGTTTGGTAGAGAGCAATAACAGTAAGCAATAAACCAAAAATACTATTCTTTCAGGCATGGAGCATGCTGGATATGTGGGGACTGATCCTGTAAAATTTACTTTTACTACCACTGCTGTAAAGAATTCATATGGCTTTGATCTAAGTTTGACTAGCTTTGCACCTGGTTTTCTGATACTATACAAAAAAACTGTATATCCTACCCATATTTATCAGAGTTACTTTTTATTTCTCTTGATTGGTCTTTTAGGTGCTAATAAATGAATAAAGGAGACCTCAACCAAGATTGAAATTGGCAGGGCCTGTAAGGGGAGCTCTCATGCCCTTCCACTCAGAATAGGTTGCCCTAAACAAGAAATACTTGCCCTGCATCCCCAACAGGAAGATGTTTTCTACTCTACTACCCTAACAGAAGGAAGAATATAAAGGAGTGAACATGAGCTTTCAACAAAAGCTCAGCAAATGAGAGACTGTCATAACATTCAATGAAAAGCCATTACACTCTGAACTCCCAGTTTTCACCAATGGACAATTTGTTTATAGCAGTTCTTTCCGACTTCCCCTTTCCTCTGTAAAAGAAAGTTCCTGTCCTTTGCCTTCCTGACTTGTTTATGGTTTTGCCATAGCTTGCATGTCCCAAATTGCAGTTCTCTACTATTCTTGAATAAATTCATTTTTAACTAATTTTTATTTTTAAGGTCAACAGTTTCAATGTGGCCTTAGGGAAATCACATTATTTTTTTATGCTTGTATCAACAATTACAAAATCATGAAAGTAAACTTTGGTCTAACCATCTGATAGGTAGGCCTGCAAGTAGGATGAGATAAACAAGACACATAGTACACAAATTTTAAAGGGGCGTTTACTCCCAGGGTCATGCAATTACAGACTCATGAAAGTGCAGGGCTGGCAATTACATGACCTCAAGAGTGAGTACCTCTTTAAATTTTGTGCCTTCGGTACCTTATGTGTCTCACTCCAGCCCCATCTCTGCTCTAAAGGTTGGTGTAAACCAGATATAGATTTAGAATTTGAAAAGTTTTGAAAACCATGAAGGATTATAACCCACATACTACTAATGGCATGGCTCATAGAAAGTGTCAGAGTACAATGTCTCTTCTTACCACAATTAAACAAAGAGTTGCCAATCTATTAGTTTCTTACTCTTTAATTAAACGACTTCAAGAAAATTATGACCTCTTATAAATTTAAAAATAATATTTGTTACTTTATTTCTTGGAGGTTGTTTCTCCTACTAGTTCTTAGCAGAATGTGGACAATAGGTTTTAAAGAAAAGTTTAATTTTCTGAGCCTCTATTTTGGTTCAAATTTACAAGGTTATAAAAAATTAAGTTACCTCTCTCTCACACACTTCCCTGTGTTTCCACTCACTTTATGCTTTCTCATGAGTAAGAGCCTTTAAATTAGGAAAAATGTTTACTCCTTCTTTATATTCTTCAGAGTCCTAGTATGACTGAAATGTCCATTATGAGATGCTCAGTATAAACTCAGAATTTAGTACATTAATTAGTTCTCTCAGAAGTATTTGTTGAATGTTAACTATGGGCCAAAAATAGGTCTAGTTTTCTGATATAGCTTATATGAGATTATTTTTCTTCCTGAGTACAACGATAGAACCTGGGGGGTGGGGGTGGGCAGAGAGAGAGGGAGACATAGAGAGAGAGAGAGAGAGAGAGAGAGAGAGAGAGAGAGAGAGAGAGAGAACACTATTTAAGGGCATTGGAAAATAACCAAACCAATCAGAACTTGAAGAAACTATTTCCTAAGAAAATAGAAAATCATTGAAGTGATCCTAACATTAACATTACATTTTCTTCTTGAAACATTTACCAATTCACATCAAGGAGGACAGAGGTCAATGGTACTATTATTAACATATACAGATAATAATAGGTTAAAAATAGATCAGTTCACTATAGAAAGTAAATCTATAACAAGCAATCAAATAAAAATTCTAAAAAATTCTAAAATGAAGCTATCAATATATAGATTTATTAGCAATAGAGATAAGTAGAAAATCAGGAATAAAATAGAAAAGGAAAAAGGGTGAAATATATGTAAAATTGCATAAGTCATTGGGTCATAAAGAAAAGCTGTAACATATGTGTAGTTGGAGTCCAAGAAGTAAAAGCTATAAAGGTATAGAAGCAATATTTTAAGAGAAAAAGGGTAGAATTTTCTGAACAGATAAAAGATCTATTAACTTTAAGAAAGATAATTTTTGTACATCTACTGTACTTTTTCATATAGAATAAAGGCTATTAATAAAAAAAGATAATTACAAAACAAAATATAATTGCTCCTAGTTACATCATATTAAAACTTAAAATTCAAGGACAAAGAGAAATTCTTAAAAACAAGTTTTAAAAAAAGACAGTATCTGCAAAAGACTGGAAATAAAAATGTTTCACTTTTCAACACAAACAATAAAATCTAACAGTAATGACATCTTTAAAACATCCAAATAAAATTGCTACCAGTCTGCAATTATTTATGCAGTGCTTAGCTAACAAATGAGGCTCTGCAACTTACTCTGGTTGCAGATTCATTTTTATTTTTTATATGTATAAAGAAATTCTTCTTTGATGGAATTTTTATATTACAATTTAAATTTTTTCTTACTGTTGCTTTCCTGAGTTTTGAATATTATGATGAGTGTTTAGTCTAGTAACGTTTATGTATATTGTAATTTTTTTAGCACAGCTATAGTGTTGTTGCTAAAAAACAATGTTTTACCATCTAATGTGATAACAAAATGATCAGAGTCACTTTTTTTCTTGTTTTACCATGGTGACTATACATTGAAATAAAAAATAAAATTGAAATGCTGCAGTATGGCAATGTGTATAGCACTCAAAACTTTGATAAGTTAAAAATGCATCACTACAATTTGTATTGAGTTGAGCAGCTGTGCAAAGTGATGAGAAAACCATACATGTGGTATCCATCGCAGTGTCCACCTAACTCTGCTGTTGTACTGGAAAGTAGCCATAGAAAATACATAATAAATGAGTGTGACTGTTTTTCAATAAAACTTTATTTATAAACATAAATTTAAAATTTATATAATTTTCACATATCTTAAAATGTTGTTCTTTTTTTTATTTTTTATTTTCCAAGCATTTACAAAAGAAAAAACCAATCTTAGCTCACAGGTCATTAAAACAAACCAGCAAACTCTAAGTAGTGGGAAGGATTTGGCTTATGGGTCATAGTTTGCCAACTCCTTTAAACAATATTATGAGATTTTAGAGTTTTAAAACATATGGAGAATAAAAGAGGTAAATGGGATTAAAATGTTTTAAAGCCCTTGAATTTTCTGAAAAGCAGCAAAAGCAATTTAGAGTCTAGTAAGTTAAGTGTGCCTATTATAACCTCTTGAATAACTGCTAAGAGGTCAATAAAAGACTGTATAAATAGAAAAGATGATGGAGAAAAAATAATAAAAACTACTTGATTAATTAAAAAGGCAATAAAGAAAAAAAAGTCTGATAAATAAAAGATAGCATTAGACATTAGATTTAAATCCTCCTGTGGATCCCAGGCTTAGCTGGCCCCAGGCCTGGCTGTGATCCAGGCTCACGTCTAGGAATAGGACCCTGAATTTAGAATGTTACATTAGTGTAGTAGTGCACCTGCACCTAATATATGTAAACTTAATTCAGCTTATTGTATCACACATGTGTGGCTGAATGCCACTACTGTACTCTGATATATGTGGAGCCCATGCAGCACCCTAGGGAGCAGAAGAAGAGAAGCAGAGGCAGAAAAGGGCTCCTCCCAATAGAAGTGCTCTCCCCCAAATAAAGTTGGTGCCTGCCATTTTATTCTCATGTCAACCCCTCAGGCATTCTTCCAAATGGGTGTCTCACCACCAAAACCTTTCTTTCTCAATCAGCTCAGCGCTGACACTCCCCAAATCAGTAACTACTTTGAATGTAAATAGACTATATATCTACAGATTAAAATTAAAAATATCAGAATATATAAGATACTGAACACTCGATATGTTATCGAGATTTTTATATAAGGAATCAGAAAGATAAAAGGTAAAATAAAACAAAACAAATGTGGTATACTAAAAAAGTAGATTTTTAGTGAAGAGATATAATTTGAGATTAAGAGAAACATTTCATAAAAATTAAAAGGTCAATTCAATGTGAAGCTATAACAATCTTAATTTTGTGTGCATTAATAAGAAATCTTCAATATATATAAAAATTGCAGAGCCAAAATTAGAAATAGAAAACTCCACAGTCATAGTTTGAAAATTGCTCTCAGTAAAATATAGAACAAGGAAACAAAAAAAATTAATACATAGAAACTTTCCAAAATGACAGAACACACATTTTTTTCTAAGTGTACTTGGAACATTTAATATATTAACTTTGTTCTGGAATATAAAGCAACTCTAAACAATTTTACTCTGAGCACAGTGAAATTTAGCTAGCTATAAATTATAAAATAATATTAAACAATCCCCTCAAATTATGTAATTAGATAATAAAATAGTGAATAACTCAAGTATTATAGAAGTTACTATAGAAATTAAATATAAATATTTCTACTGAATGATATATATTAGATATATGATTTCTGATGATATATGATATTAGAAAACTGTTCAAAATATGTGGGAAACAGATGAACCTATACTTACAGAAAGTCTATCACCTTAAGTGTATATTATAAAAGAAAATAGATATAAAATAAATTATCTGAACATGTTTCACAATAAGCCAGTAAAAATTAGCTAAGTAAACACAAAGTAAAAAGAAAAAAATAAAACTAGTAAAAATTAAATAGAAAACAAATATGCAATAGAAAAATAAACAAAGCCAAAGTTTTGTTATTTCAAAAGAATAGTAAAATTTGTGAACTCCTAGGAAGGATGATAAAGACAAAATATAATAAATAAAGGGACATGGATATAGCTGTTATAGTTATTAAAAATGTAAAAATAGGAATTTATTAAAAACTTCATGGTAATAAGTTTGACTGCTTCAATTATATTAACAAATTCCTGGTGAATAAAGCATTATTTAAGACTTTCTGGCTATGACTGAACCAAACTAATCTCCTCAAAAGCATCTTTAAAGCTCTACAAAATTAACAACAACAATTTCAAGGCTCTGGAAAGCACAAAATGGTACAAAATAATCTGAGAAGTATTTATGCATAAAAGCTGCTGGGATTTGAAAAAGAATGGAAATTTATGAATTCTGTTTGGGGGAAGCTTCCAGTACTTCTTCATCAGCTCAGCTAGTAAGCTAGAGGAAGGCAAACCATGAGAATGAACAGTTTTCTGCCACAGTCAATGAGATCTCACTCAGTTTGAAATAGTGGGCAGTACCCAATAATATTGTCCATTTAAGTATTTCTTGCAAGCAGGCAAAAATGAATGACAAATGGCTCATTACAGATATACCATGTTCATGATTAGGTAATTCAATATTGTAACAATGCTAACTCTCAGCAAAATTAAACTGGAAATTCAGGGCAATCAAAATCCAATAGGTTATTATGTGAAAATAGATAAGCTAATCTTTATGAAAATGTAAGGGGTCAAAAATAGCAAAGGTAAGGTTAAAGAAGAAAGTTGTTGGATCTACATTATGAGTAAATCTTGATAGATTTACTTTAAGAAGAGTAATTAAAATGTGTATTTTTGAAGAGTAAAAGATAATAGATCCCAGCATCAATTACATAAATATGGTCACCTGATTTACAATGAAGTAATGTAGAGGGAAAAAGAAGGTACAAAAATAATTAGATATAAATTGAGGAAAAATATATCTTGGCCCTTATTTCACAGTACCAAAAATAAATTTAAGTTCAATCATAGAGCTAAATGTGAAAGCAATAAAGCAAGTAAAAGATAACACAGAAAAATATCCTTATGGCTGCTGACTAGGTGAAGTCTTAAATATAACACAAACACAATAACCATAGAGAAAAGATAGGTTTGGACTTCATTAATATAAAACTTACTGATTATTAAACATATCATTAAAAGATTGAAAGGCAAACTTTCAAGTGGGAGGAAATATGTGTATAAAATATACACATTTTACACATATGCATACATATATAAATATGTATATTTATATATATACATATATATAAATATGTATATCAATCAAATACAAAAAAAAGACAGTCAAATTAAAAATGAGAAAATACTATGAATAGATATGTGCAAAAGAGGATACCCAAAGAGCCAATAAGCATAACAAAAGTTTTAATACTATAAGTCACCAGGAAAATGTAAATTAAACCTAAAATTACATAACAATATACAAATCAGAAAATGTAAAGTTAAAATGAATCACACTGCCAAGTGTTGGTAAAGATGTGCAACAACTGTAAATCTCATATCACTTATATGCCTTTGCAATTTTGGGGGAGTATCTAGTATAGCCAAGCATGCGCATACTCTATGTGTAGCAATTGCATTTCCCCCAAAATTGCAACTATATGCACACCAAAAAACGTGTGCAACAATATTCAAGCAGAATTATTCATCAAGAGTAGTACAGAGAACTATAACTGTCATGCACAGAATAATGGAAAAGTATACAACAATGAGAATAAGTGAATTTTCTTTACATACAACAAAATAAATGAACCTCACAACAAAATGTTAAGTGAAAGAATTTAAGCCCAAAAAAGTTGAAAAGGAGTTCACAGTAATCTATTGTAATAGAAGTCACAATGTGGTATATTATCTTTGTGGTATATGGTATATTTGTGGGGAGTTGGGGGGAAGTTTGGTAGATAGTTGCAACTGTCTCAAGCAAGGCCTGGCTGGCATGCAGAAAATGTTCTATAGCTTGATCTGGTCAAAGTTACAATATTTGTGTACTTTTGGAATATATATTTTCATAATTAAGTATACTCGTATACATATACATATAGGCATAGAGAGACATAGATACATGAATACATATTATTACACACACATACACGTACACACATATATATGTGTGCCTATGTATGCATGTCTGTATACATGTGTTTGTGAGTTTGTATACACAGTATAAAATTAAAAGCTAAAAATATTCTATAAAGACGCTTTGACAGGTAATAAGGTGAGCAGGTGCAAGGGGGAATTACTCACTGAAGACAAATAAATTATATTCAAGAAAGAATCTTTTAAACTGAGGTTTGAAAAATGAAGAGCCATGCTGGTGAAAATTGGATTAAACTTTTCAGACATAGAATGCAAAATATACATGCTCTGTACGATGGAATCAAGCTTGTCTTGGTCTGTGAACTAAAAGGAATCCAGCATAAGTGAAGGTCAATTAAACATGAGAACGGTGAATGACATGACACGGGAAAGGGAAAAAGGAGTTTGGCCTTGCAGGGCCTTATAGGCTATAATAAGAAATTTGTTTTTATTATAAAGAAAAGTGGAGTCACATGTTTCTAAGCAGGGGTATTACCTGATCTCATTGTTTTGTTTTATTTTAATCATTCTGGCTATTAGAAAAAATAGGTTGAAACAAAGAAAAAAATACTGGGAGATCAGTTTTAGTGTAGGTTAATGAGTAATACAAGATTGTGAAAAAATAAGACTTTTAGACTCATATTTGACTTAGAGAAATGACTTAGCAAAAAGTATTCCTAGTGTATGCTTGTTTTTATTTGTTTTGGTTTATTTAAATTGTGCATTACTAGATGGCATTTATTTTTCCCAGAACAAAGAGCCTGGGCCAATTTTCGATAATAATATATATTACTGATAAATCTCAAGTTTACTCTCAATGTTTAAATTTTTTAAAATTTAAAAATTTGGAGATTCTCAATGAAACTATTATTTTATGAATTAGTAAGGTTCATATTTCAAGAATTACTTTAAATGTAAAACCTGTGAAACATATTTGATCTCATTAGCCAATGTGGAGTGTTTTTACATCTAAAAATAAAGGTAAAAAAATTCTATTGTTTTTCCTACTTTTTTTGCATTTTTAATAAAAAGTATATTTGGGAAGGGCATAAATTAATAGAACTTTTCTCTTTTTAAATATGGCTAGAATGCATATACTATGTGGATTACATAAATGAATGTTGTAAAATAAATTCTCAGTCTCCATACATTTTTAGGTGACTCATTATTGCCAGATTTTTTTTTTATCACATTAAAAATAAAATACTGGTTTTGTGAAAGAGTAATTTGAATTTCTATATTTATTTCTTAAAGTCAATGTGGAATTCTATTTTTTTTTCTTCCAGTATCTTGTTGGACATTCTGACATTCTGTGTTTTTCCACAGGGGCATTAAAAAAAAAACAATTTATTACAATGACCAGTGCTTAGTGATACTTTACAATGGAATCTTTACACTCTGGTTTTAAACTATTATAATTACTTTTTTCATAGACAAAACATAAAAATAAATGTTTTTAACAAGAAGGAGGAGGAGGAAGCATGGATGGGGAAGAACAGTAGGAGGAGGAATGGAAGGAATGAAGGTGGGAAAGGAAAGAAGGAGACCGAGAGAGGAAGAGGGAGAAACTATATTATTTCTTGTGGGACAAGTTAATTAAACTCATATCAGACATCTACTATGTGAATAATGTAACACTATTCACAGTACTTTTTTTCCCAATCTTTTCTGCTTACTAACCAAATTTAGTTCAATAACTAAATTTGCAGTAACATCAATATTTTTTACCCGACTCTTTGCCTATGTCACTCTTGAGTCCCATTATAATGTTCAGAATACCTGTCTATGTATGTATATAGAGTATCTTCACTCAGATAGATAAATGTCACTTCACACTCAATAGGTCTACAACTCCAGTTATCTTTACATTAAAAACTATTATTTGTATACCATGTATTAAAATTGTTCAGCTTCAAAACCGTGAGGTTCTCTTTTAGTTTTTGATATCTTAATTTCATCAAATGTACTACTATTATGTAATTTTGTCTTCTAAATATTTTATGGACATGTCCTTTTGTCTCTCTCCTCATTGTCATACCTTCATTATGTTCTTGCTGGATGATTTTTACAGTCTTTTGGTTGGCCTCCTAACTCTACCACTTTGGTAGCCAGCCTTCAAGTTGGTCCCCGAGAATTTTCACCTAGTATTCAAACACTTGTGTAGTTCCTTCTCACATATCACCAGACTTGGTCTTGAGATTAGAAAATATGGATGAGGTGAAGGTGCAATATTACATTATAAAAGACTATAGATTCTCTTGTGGGAACACTCTCTCTCTCTCACTTTCTTGTTCTCTTTTATTCTAGGATCACTCACTTTAGTTGAAATCAGCTGCCATGTTGTGAGAACTTTCAGGCAGCTTAGGTAAAGGCCCTATTGGTGAGGAATGGAGACTTTCAGGTAACAGCCAGTGAGAAACTAAGGCCTACCAACAGCTGGATGACCAAACTTAGAAGTGGATTTTTTGGTTCCATTAAGCCTACAGCTCTAGATGACAGCTTGACTGTCATTTTGTGAAAGAACCTGAGCCCGAACCCTTAAGCTAAAATGCTCCTATGAGAAACTATAAGATACTATAACATAATAAATTAATGTCTCCTAAGCTGATAAATTTGGGGGATTTTATTACACGGCAACAGAAAAAATACCACCTCCATTGTATATATGGCCATCACTTTCTCATATTATCACCCTGCTTAAGAGTCTCTAGAGGCTTACTCTTGTCTGTTGCTTTAGGTCCAAATATCTCTGCTTACATTAGTATAAACATTTTATTGTCTTATTCCATCCTATCTAACATAAGACTCATGAACAACTGAACTATCTCTCAATGTAATTGTTCATTCCAATGCTACCCTTTATTATATTGTTCTACATTCCTGAATATTTTCTTTTCTTATCTCTCCTCATTCACCATCAAAGACCAAGCCACATTTAATTACCTCCATAAACCTTTTTCTGCCCTACGCACTGATTTCTTTTTTGGAGTTAACTGAATTTTGCTCTACTGTAACTTGGTTCATCAGAGTTCTCTAAATCCATTTCCAAAACTGGACTACCTTCACAATATTCACCCCTCCCCCTAGCTTTCAGGTAACCACTAATTAATTAGATTTTTAATCTTGTCATCATTGATCTCCTGGGTGTTTGACTCAACGAAGTTAGACTACAGAAGCATTTTAAAATCACTGTTTATTTCTTGTGATACTGACATTGCTGTTATTATTACCTATCTAATCATTCAAATGCTTAGAAATGTTACTTTATCTGAAATGAAGAAAAGTGATCATTAGCTTGAAAGCACACAAATGAAATTTGCAGAAGATATAATGTAATGGTCTATATAACATAGGCTATTTGAAATGGTGACAAGTGGGAAAATATCTTAGTAGAAATATTACAGATATATTTGTGCTTTAATATTTAGATCAAGAAAAATCTAGAAGCAAAGTAAAAAATAATCAAATGAAATGATAATTGTTTAAAATGACAAGATGACTTTATCTGACTGTTATGAGGTTATTTCTTTCCCTGAAATTAGAAGACATTCACCTTATTCAAATAGTCAATCACCATTTAACAATTTATTTCCTCAGTCCGTGCTAAGATGTCTAAGCATGGTGTCACTGGACTTGTGGAAAGACACAACTGCAGGTTCTTTTTAATGGAACTGCTTTGTTATGCTGTGGTTTGCCTTTTGAGTTAAGGTTAATATCTTTTGTCTGCTTTATGTTAATAAGATTTATTTATATGAGTATATTTGTATATTGCAGGTAGGACATTCTGAAATAATAAGAGTTTTATATCTCTCTAAACTTGAAGATGGATTCATGGGAGTGAATAAGAAATTTTTTGTAAAAAAAACTCAACTGAGGGATTTTAGTAGATTTTGAAGTTCTAAAATCTGGTACAAACTACTTTGTGTCTTAAAGTAATTTTCTTTAAATAAATAAGTCTACCAAAAAATAAGGATCTGATCTAGCTAAGATTCCCTGTCAAGGCTTTATAAATAAAGGTATATTAAGGGAATATCTATTTCAAGCTAAGTATCAAGTATCTTTATTCTAAATGGAAACATCCCATGTCATTATCCATGGAAATAACCTCTAAATCCATTAAGAGTTTTGAAATTTCTAAAGAAAGAAAAGAAACTGGAAATTCCAGGTTATTTTAGGAAAAACTAGAAGCAACTAAGAATCTCAGAATCAGTCTGAAATGTTATCTTTTCACGATAAAAATTTTCTGAGAATCCTGGAGACTTTATGCTCAAAGATCAGGCAGGACGCTTTTGGTGAAATGAAATTTCAGAAAGATAAAATGGACTTAAACTTGGTTTATACAAGGCTAGATGTTTGATGATGAAAAGGCACATTTAGTATTCATTTATTAATTAAAAATTATAAGGGATTTACTCTCTACCAACATCTGCCCCTATTCTCCAGGCACTCACTATATTTATTTATAAATATAAATACTTATACATGTATATATACTCTCACATTAATACATTCAAGGTATAAGCAAGTGCCATAGTGCACAGAGGGTCATGTTTCACCCTATCTGCAGACATAGGAGAGGGCAGGGAGTCTTGCTAGAGAAGATAACAATTGAGTTGAGTACTGAAGAATGAGTAAAAATTTTCTGAGTGGGCGAAGGGCAAGAGGAGTGTTCAGAAAAGGAAAACGGTATAAGCAAAAGTAGAGAAGCAAGTAATAACAGGGTTCCTTCTGGGAAATGGGAATAATTTGTCCAGGCTGGGGCACAGAGTGTAAATGTGGACTGTGCAGGGGATAGGGCTGAATAGCTAGTCAGGGGCCAATCATCAACAGAAATGTTTGCCATACAGAGACTTCTGACCCTAAAAATGATGAAGAGACAGCTAAAGGATTTTAACAGAAGGAGCAGTGAGATTTGTACTGTGAAAATGCAACTCTGGCTCTGATGATAAATGGAGCTGAGGTGGCCAGTGAAAACAAGGAAGAGTTGTGGAAATAGTCTCAGTCAGAAATTATAAGAGCCTGACCTGATGAGGCAAATAGAGAAGGAGACAGATTCAAGTTAGGAACTTATAAAGGAAGTATAATTACTAGCACTTAGTGATCAACAGGGAAAAAAGAAAATGGGTAGAAAAGTAGTACCATAAAGAGATTGTTTTCCAACTCATGTATTTTCTCTAATGTCCTAGAAATGATAATTGCAGTTAGAAGAAACCTTGATATACATTCTCTGTTTCTGAGACCTATTTTTCGCTTTGGGATTAAAAATAATTATGTCCTCATTTCTGAAAATTATATTTCAAAGATCTTAACACTGTGAGTTCCTAAAGCCAAATATCTTTACATAATTGAATAGATAATGATTAAATAAATTCATAAAAGCAAGTAAATATTTCAAATACTGCTTTTTAAGTTAGTGAAACCAAAAAAAAAATTTGTTTATTTCAGTTTTTAACTTTCTAGTAATCTTTCAGGATTTCTGAGTCAAAACTTTTTTTACATATTATTTACACAAAGATTATAATATCTGTGAAGAAATAGGAAGTCGTTAATATTTTTAATTGTTTTAATTTTAATTGGAAGGCAAAGTGATTATCAAATATAAGGTTAGAAAAATTGAATCAAGTGACAAAGAATCTTTAAACCCTTCCACAGGTGTATTTATTGAATTGTTTATGTGAGCATCTACCCACTGGCATTGATAATTCATGGGTCTGGTCATCCTATGTTTCATGAAAGTATCATCTGTGTTTTCCATTAGTGTTAATGGGTATTACATATGCAGAGGAAGAGAACAGACTCCATTTATGACTAATAACAATAGTGTTTTCCACTCTGCTACAGGCTTCCTTGGAAAGCAGCAAATCTTATCATTTAGTTCAACAAACTAGACTCCATATAGTTGGCAGGTAAATACAGAGACTTAAAAACAGGAGAAATTAAAATGAAATATTCTCCAAGATCTGGTTGTTACAGACCTTGTCAGCAGCTCTGATTTGTGTAATGATAGAGTTACTAAATTGAGCCCTCTATGTGTTTTGAGACACTGGGTATCTTCTGCACTCACCAGTTAACACTAGGTGTTTTGGTTTCTATTTTTCTTGGGGGATGGGAGAGTAAGCAGAGAAAAAGATATGTAGTCAGCCCATGGTAACTTCAATTAGTTGCCAACCAAAGATTTTATCCTTGTAGCAAAACCAGGAGAAAAAAAATTTTTTTTAAAATTCATTTGAAGATGCCTACATTTCTAGAATGGCATTGCTTTAACAGGGCTATGCAAATGAGTCCAATTTAGCATCTTGTATTCAGCTGGAAACCATTGCTAAATGATCAGGATAGCCAGTCACAGATATTAAAATGAATTATATCTAATCTGAATTTTAGTCACGCTACATTAACTAATAGAAAGTTATTAACATTTCAAGAGAAAAAAAGCTTTTGCCTGCAAAATTAACAGTGGCTGAGATGTGACCTGTGAGCCATGAAGCCTGATCACTGTAATGACAGTGTAATGGCATATTTACATTAAAATCTCTGCAGCTAATATGGGATTCAGAATTGGACGGTAAGTCGAGGATTATTTAGTCTGGCCTGTTGGCCTTTCTCTAAGTAGTTTTTTTTTTTTTTAACTTCAATACAAATCTGAAACTTTTCATTTCATGACTATTTATGTGACCAGTTTCTACAGCTCAGTCTTTCCATCTTTACAAAACCAATTTTTGCTTTCATTTTTCTCTTGCTTCTTTTTTAATATATTTTTATGTACTTCTCTCTTTGTCTTTTTTTTCTTCTTTTATTTCTTTGGTTTGATGAACTGTAGGAAATGGGGACTTAATTGTAAACCAGTAGAGATAAAAGGAGCAATTTCTTCTTCATTTTTACTACTATTTGGCTTCAAATAGTAGGCCATTTGACGTTTTTATTCTATGCTTTCAAAATGCACATTAGAACGCAGTTTTGCAGCAAACACTAGTTGGGAATGAATAAAGTGCAAGTATTTGTTGACCTTAAAAATAAAACAGATGGTTATTTTTATCAGCAAAAATGTGAGTTTATTCAGGAATAGCAGATAATTGTAATTTAAGACAAGCATGCTATAACAAAATTATAGGCAAGTCCAGCAAATAAAGAAAAGGAACATTATTTTATAGAGAAAAAGGAGAAAGTTGGGAGGGGTAGCTCATAATGAAAGTCCATCAGAGACAAGGGAGAGTCCAGGGTGGTGACAGCTTCTCATTGGCTAAGTTGAGGTAGTTCTCATTAGCTGGTCTTGTTGCTGAGCAAGAAAAAAGAATCTTCCTTCTCCTGCTGGGATACTAAACTAGAGACACTTCTTGCTAGGAATGTAAGGTACCCTTCTCTCTGTTGGGGTCTGTAATTGACATTGAGTGGTAGTATATGAGAGCTCTTCCTTCTGGCCTCCCAACTCCATTTTAAAGGAGGTTTCTTTTATTCAGTGTCACATATTCTTATTAATCTCTAGAAATGTAGGAGGTGTTCAAGTTATCAGATTTCTTTTTCTATAGTCATGTAGAAGTTAAAAATTCAAAAATATCATTTGCATAATCTACAGCATTCATTTATGTTGTAAATTCAAGTCATTGCTCTTATTTCTTTTCTTTTGTTTCTTTTCTCTTTATTTCTTTTAATTGAAGCGAACAAGGTTGAAAATAAAATAATAGGGAAAATAATAAAATAATAGAAAGAATCAAACTGAACAGTAATTTTACAGTTTTATAAGTGTTTGGACTTGAAAGAACCTTTTTTTTAAGAAAGATGAAATCATCTAGAGAGTGGCATAAAAATCTAGATTGTGAAGAGATAAATTCATAAATTCTCAATAATGTCATCTGTAGACTAGTTTATATATTAACCTGTCAAATTTGCAAATATTGGATTCTAAACAGAACTTTGATAATAAAATATAATAGGGAGGCATTTATCTTTTTTAAAAGGACAGAGAACAAAGACAAATAATGGATTCTTTTAATGCAGCTAATATTTGACACTTAGATGTTTTGCTACAATTCTGCTTCAAAGAGTAATTTAATACATTCTTCTCTAATCATAACAACAAACAAAGCAGATACATATTTCTAAATTGTAACTTCTAACTATTTTATATTTTATTGCCTCTCTATTCTTAAGGAGGGTACTATCAAATATCTCTTTGCCATTTTTAGATTTATTTTCTTTTAAAAGGAGACTTTATCTGAAAACAAATTATCTACACTACGAATTTGTGCACAAATGTATTTCAGCACAGACACACGTCACTCACAAAAGATGTCATGCTAAAAAATGCCACCTCAGTTTCATTTCCCAATTAGAAAAAGAATATCAATATGGTGACATTGATTTGACTGACATAAATCTATGCTAAATGTCTGCTAGGCTCATATTTATAATAAATACAGGCAATGCATTTGTATTAAAACCAAAGCTTCATTCTATTCCTTGGATCTTTATTAAAATACAAGCATATTATAAATGTTGATTGAAGAAATAACTAGAAATTTGATCTGATGTAATATGACACAAATTAAATTTAAACAGTTTGAACTTTATTTGATAATTCTGAATGCATGGCCATATTATGAAGTTTTTATAAGAAATGGAAGTACTAGGCTAAAATGAACTGGTGTCTAATTTTTCTTCCAAAACCTATTTCTCCCTTTTCACCACTGACAAAGGATGTTTATTTTGTGTGTTTATAAACATTCAGAATCTACCCAATTTCGCATATAGATGTTAATCATATAAAATTTTGGTGGTTAAACATCACAGACGATGGTATAATAAGAGCAGTTTTTCCAATTTCTTGATACTAAGTAATACCATAAATATGCCAAGACTCATATTGCATTAGGTATTTATTTTCTAAATATGTTAAACATGTGATCATGCTTTAAAATTTTTCAGTATAAATGCTTGGAAAACAAAACATAAAGAGTTCTATTTAATAACAAGTCATGTATGTCTTCAGTCTATGTATTACTAAAACTACTTAAAGGATATAATATCCAGACTTAGATTTGCTTTGCTCGTCATAGAGACAAGAGGGAACACTGCTCAAATCTTTTTTCTATAGATTAAACTTATCATTTTGAAAGAAAAAATAGCTGTATCTTTGAAAACAGTTCCAGAAATTTTAAATGGGAAATTGGTGAGTGGTGGTCTGTGAGAATATTAGCAATGTAGAGGTGAAGGTGACAAAATGCCTCTTTACATTTTTGAACAAAAGTATTATGTGCATCTTTTTTTTTTCCTATTTAAAATAGTATGTATGGGGGCTGGAGGAATCTAAAGAATATACTAATTTTCACATCTTGAGATTTTTTTTTTTTTTGCCCATTGTTTGGTTTACGAATTGACAGTTTAGATAACCAAACACTGTGTAAAACACATAAGATAGTTCTTTTAAAAGAAATAAATGATTATGCAAGGCTAACCATTGTACTTTAATTATAATCATTATATCATAAAGTATCTATCCTTTTGCTGGGTTATTCAGTTATCTCTATAAATTATGAACCCATGAAAGTAATTCTATTGGGCTAAATATAAGAAACCATAGTCAATTTTCTTTCTGAAAACTTTTTGTTTTTCATATACAGAAAGACTACATTGTACATATATTAACACAGCATGGCATATATCATGGATAACATAATATATATAAAGACCCACACACAGTTGATCCATTGTTGAAAAACTAGGTTGAAAGTCTTCTATCAGAAGCGACATAGTATACTTGTTTAGAGCACAGATTCCAAAGCCAGATTCCAAATCTTGAGTTCTTGCTTTTACCACAATCCATTGTATAACTGCAGATAAGTCCCTGGACCTCTATTTTCTCATTTGTAAGTGAGAATGATAATTTTACCAATCTCATGAAGTTTTTCTCAGGATCAAATAATTTGGTAATAAGAAGCACTTATAATAGTGTGTAGCTTATACTAAGTGCTCAGTAAATACTCTCCAGGCTGCTAACTATCATTATTTATTATTATTAACTGTATTTATCGCCATTCAGAGACAAAAGACAAAAGCACAAACAAGGTTTGAATATTTTACAACTATCACTAGATACATCTAAAATTAAAAGGACACATGAATTAGGGCCAAATAATAAATACATATGTCCCTAAACAAAAAACAAGGGACCATGTAGTATAATTTGAGAGATATATCAAAAGTCTTCTTACTCAAATTTGCCTCCCTTTCTATGTGAACTTGAGCAAGTCACTTAAGGTTTTTGAGACTGAATTTCCTCATCTACAAAACAAGGAAGTTGAAATAGATGATTAGTAAACACTTCCTAAATTCAATAATTTTTGTTATTATTCAGTAACAACTCCCATTGTTACAATATATTATAAGGTTTTAAATACCCAACATATAAATTTCCCAAACAAAATATCCATAATTTCTTAGTTTGCATTTTACTTTCCTGACTTTTAGGAGAGAAGAGCATTAAAACAACTGTAAAGGGGGAGGTGATCAGACTTACAGAACATGGGAAGTTACCTTTATATGATAATGGGAATGCCTAAACACAAACTACATGTGCTTCACATAAACCTTGAGGGCTGGCAAGCATTCTTGGATGTATAGAAATCTCCTAGCTAACTCATCAGGAAAAGAAGAAAGAGACATCAAGCAGAAAACATTAAGTCATCTAGATAACCAATTGATATCCAAAAACCATAATATGCCTTACTCGCCGGAGCAAAATAATTGAAATCAACAGAAGAAGAAACCAGTCCCCAATTTTCAGGATTATATTCAATTGAGTTGCAAAAAGTCTTAGAGTATAATACCTTCCACGTTTTTGATGAAATTAGAAGAGTCAACCTTCATCCCTGTATAAAGCAGGCTTAATAGTTTGGATGGATCTGTTTTTCTGAGTCATTTGAATTTTTCCCTCCTCTTGCTTTAAAGTTAAGAACATGACCAAAATAGACAAAGAAAAATATATGCGTTTGTGATGACAACTAAGTTTATGTCTTGTCCTTTCCAGGTATATAAGTCCTTATGAGGAAAAATTCTATTCTTTGCAAAAAGTGAAGCACATCAAATGGCAGTAGAGTCTAGGGGTAAATTAAGCTTCAGTGTCATACCAACCTGAGTTCTCACTTGACTATGTTATTTTTTTTTAATCTGTGTAGACAAGTAATCTTTTCCTTCAAAGATGATTTATTTTTCAGCAAAAAGGGAATAATAATAGGGTTGTTGTGAGTACTATATGACCTAATACTTGTCAAAGGCTTACAGTAACTGGTACTGGGATTCATGAAGAAAAGTGGGAGCAGTAAAATTCAATATTTTAAACTCTGAGCATTTTAGCTATAGATCTATGAATATACTAATATTTTAATTCATTAGGAAAAGCAGTCAAACAACTTGTTTGCATTTACCGTTGACCTTATTAAAGCCTGTACTCCCTCAAAATTATCTCAATTTACTGAAGTGAGGGGTTAAAATCAACAAGATAATATTTAACAGAAATAAATGTAAGTATTACACAGGAGATTATTACATGGGAGATCTGAACCTTTTCTTCATGTAAAAAGAACATGAGAATGACAGAGCAAAACCCAACCCAGGATACACTGTGGAAACTTGGTATCCAGATTAAGGATAGTAACATCCAACATTTCAGGAGTGGATAAAGTGTGAGGAAGACTCAGGAACAAAGAAAAAGAAAAATGTGTAGCTGATAGTTATTATTTCTCCCTAGTAAAAGCAATGTCATATATAAGAGAAAGTATACTAATTCTGTACAGTTTTAGAGGCCTTTGAAATACTACCAAAATTAAGTGAGACAGTTTTGCAACATGTAAAATATGTCAGGGTCTAGACTAAACTGTCAAAACATTTTTTAAAAAAATGCAGTGGCATTAAATAAGATGGAAAAGTTGGTGATAGAGACCTGGTCTGGGAGAGGTAGAAAATTCAGGTAGCCAAACTAGACAATCAACTCAGCCATTTTTAACATCTCTAAATCTAAAGTCATCACATGTTCCAGAATTGTCAGGACATGTCCCAGAATATTTAGGAGGAACAGCTTTGTCTTTAAAGAAATGACCTGGAAGTTCCACATATTACTTTAGCTCTGATCCCATTTCCCCAAACTTAATTATAAGGCCACAGCTAACTGTTAGAGAACTTTGGAAATGTGGTCTCTAGATACCTAGCCACAAACCCAGTCAAAAGGCAAATGTGTTGGGATGGAAATAAAATGTGACTATTAATAAAAGAAAGAAGTGGAGAATACACACTAGAGAGAAGTTAGAGGTTTCTGCTACAAGAAAGAATTATATAAACATTAGAGCTATTTAGTACTAGAATTAACAGTCTTATGAACCAATTGCACTTTTTTAGGGTGTATTCGAGCAGAGTTAATCATAAATACAATAGAAAGGATTCCTGAAACAATAGTAGATGAGACTAGATGTCAAATGTGTAGTTCTTTCTAACCCTGACATTTTGTGATTTACAAATGACCCTTTTCAGCAAATGTGCTCTCCTACCCCTAGCTACTTATCACTGAACACACTGTTGAATGGAATTTAAAGATGCCTACTCTATACCCTGACATCTCATTCTCTTTCTGGATTATTAGAGTATATGACTATATCCTTAACTTCCGACCTTTAAAGTCTAGTAAATATTGGGAAACTTACCCTTAGCAATTATTTTGATTATTTCCTCTCAATAAAAATAAGTTTACTTATATGAAATCCATAACTTTCTTACACTGACATCTTACATTGGAAGATGAATTGGATACATTTACTCTTGAATTTCAAAAACGTAAATATATAAAACGCATGTGTATTTATGTGTATATGCACACATGCACAACAGGAATTTCTTTCTCTTCATAATAATGTCACAGAAAATTAGTCATTGAACTCTAGACTCAGAGCTGATTTATTTCTAAATAACATAGACAAGTGTTTAGAATATTAATTAAATAGTTTTTAGAATTTTTTCAATCTGGCTCAAATTAACACATTCATTTTTCCATTGTTTCATATAAAAACGACTGAAGTGTTCATGAAAAATTGTGCTTCGTGTGTGATTAAACTTATTTGTTTCTACTTCTAATTCCATTTACTTTAGCAAAATGCTAACAGTGAAAGAGAGAGAAAGGCGTTAGAGGCTGACATGAAGTTTAGTTTTTAAGTAAAATCATGGGATTGGAGCACTTGCTTGTCTTCACCATGATCACTGGCATTTACAGGGAGGAATTTGTGCAATGGGCAGGAAGAATATTGCTTACACTTTCCAGAAATCATGAGGCTTGCATTTAACAAACATAACTTTATACTTTCCAAGGCCAACCTCTGGCTAAGAGTCAGGATATAGCCCGTTGGCAATTAGGCTAGGGACACGGGTTATTGATTGACATACCATGAAATACCACCAGGCCTTAGAAGGATAGCTCACTGCAGAATGTGCTAACTAAACAGACACTTAATTGGGACAGTAAGGTCTTAGCAAATTGCAATATGTAGCTTACACCATTCCTGTATCTGCTGCAAACACACTAAAATAGATTATTCTCTAGCACTGAAAATAATCACAAACTGTTAAATCTTATATGAAATGTACAGAATTTATCTCTACCAATGGCTTTTGGAGTTTTGTTCCTTTGGAGTTTTGTCTTGCATAGCAATCTTCATGACCAATATTTGACTTCCATTCAATATTTAAGGTACATACTGATTTTTTTTGTTTTGGCATTTCCCTAGTAAGACTTAGGCTGACAGCTCTTCCTCCACAAAAATGTCTAAATGAGTGACACCCAAGTTAGAAGGGGAAGTGGGTAATCAAAGTGTCTATGGTACTCTTATTTGCTTCTTGCCCCAAACCATCTTTTCTAGTTCAGTAATTTATGTCTTCTGATAACTATGAACAAGGAAGCAGATGTATAAATATGGCCATTTTAACCCCTATCCAAAGCAACTCTTTGATGTATTCTTAAACTTAATCCTCATTTCTTATAGTAAAGCGAGAGAGTTCAGCACATGAAGCCTCTCCACACTCTCTCTACCTTGTTGGTTGATTTACAGAAACAGCCAGGACTAGCCCACATGTAGGAGATTACAATCAGAGTCCTCTCACCACTGAACAGCAGAACCTTCCCAAATACTGAGCTCTGAGAGTCAATAGCATCACTTTAACCCCAACTAAAGAGAGAACCCCATGCTACCACAGAGTCCACCAAAATGAGTCAGGCTATCACCAAGGCTCCAGATTACAGACCTTTCCCTCTCTCTTCCTTTTTTATCAAGTTTTCCAACTTTATTTTATATACCATCCGGGTTATGATATTAAACATGTTAATGTTAAAGTTAATTTATACTAGTGTTGGTGATTCATCATAGTTTAAAAGTTTTCTTTCCCCAGGGATATCAACCTTTCAAAGAAGACTTCCAGGGATACAATTTTCAAGTTGTCAGAGTAAATGTCTAATGTTAGGAGTTTCAACCAATCAATAAGTAAAACAGGTTTCTGAGGGTAATATTTTGGGTAGATAAGTATGTCGATGGCTCCCACCTGCTATGTCATAGTATATAGAACAGTTCTGTTTAGTGAGTTCCATGCCAGTTACTGTGCTAAGTATATTAGAAATAGTATCCTTATTTAACAACTTCCTCTTCCTACTTGTAAGGTTGATGGTGACCCAGCAGCATACACACTAATTGTACCTTCTCCTAGGCTATAACTTTTGTCTAACCTGAGTGGCTTAAGAATCATTCATTTGACAAAAATACTCTGTGCTTGTTATTAATTATACCTAAACTAGTTTCTGGTGATTCAAAAATTAATTATATTTGAATTCCATGTGCAGTAAGATGCCATACAACCACTTAAAGTTCTTCCTGCACTAGTGAAAGCACTGGATTACTTATTGGCCCCTTGCTCACTCACCTCCTCATCTCCTTATGACTCAAGATTGTGTCTTGCCCATCTTTGTAACTGTCCTTGCCTAACTTCAGTAACACAAAACACATTAGATAAGAAAGGCAGGTATACTATTGCATATTACAGATAGAGAAACTGATACTCAGAAACTTTGAAGTCTTGTTTAAATTGAAAAACTAGTAAGATCAGAGATGGGATCAAATCTGTTATTCGGTACCATATAATATGGTCTTACATCAACATTATTCATCTGTTGACATTCTTTTTCAGAAATAAACCTGATAGCAATATACATGTAAACATGATTATTAAGCACATCCACCTATAGTTATTTCTAGTAATCTACAGATCACCCAAGTAAAAATTATCTACTCTGTGACTTATTTGTTAAAAATAATTGCTATAAGAGTGGCTTCCATTTGCCATTTAGTACATCTTTGAGACTTTTCCCCCTTATTATTGCTTGCATAGGAAATGTCAACTACTGATTCTAATATTAGCCTAAATACAATATAATTTAAATAATAAATCTTATACATCTACCCACTGCCAATTGACAGAATATCACCTAAATTTAATATAAAATGGCTTTTAATAGATGCACCCCTGAATTAAATAGATCATTTAGGTGTTTGTGCACCTACTTTATTATAATTTGTATTTGGAGATTCTGTTTTGGGTAGGGATAATTGAGAATATTGGTGTGCATTTTCCACTTGGAAGCTGCCCAACTTTAAGTGATACTTTAAATCTTTCCCTCTTGGAGGCTCAAAAATTCATGCAATATGAGAAGGTAAATTTTAGAAATGTATCCCTCTCTTTTTGAATTGCCATGAGATGATGCCATTCTATTAAAAGGCTTGCTAGTGACCTGTCAATAGTAAAATCCTCAGATGAGCAATAGCATCTTTCCAAACCCAGAGAGCAAATTCAGACTTGTCACAAGTGGCCATTTATTCAGAAAACATTCTCTAGAGTTTTTATGCATTACTCACGTGATTTATTTTCGACATGTAAGCTCCCAGCTATAATTGCAAAAGACCCACCATGATGAAATTGAAAAAATTAAACACACATGGAAATAAATTTCTGGTGACTTTAAACACACAACTAAAATAAAAACTTTGTTCTACTTTTTTTTTTTTTATCAATTTTTTTTCTATTTCATCTAGGTGGAGAATACCACCGGATACCATGGAGGTAGTAGAGGTCTCACCAGCAAAGTGTTGCTCTCAAGACCACTGGTAGTGTTCATGAAGACATAAGAAGAGGCAAAGTCCTTTGTCCCTTGAGAAAAAAAAAGTATAGTGCATTTGACAATTAACCTGTCTTTTAAAACCTGAGAGTTTTAATCTTGTGTATAATATATTTGGGAAATAAATTGACTGTATGGTTTTGTCCAGAATTCATATTTACATTATGTGTTCCTACAGATGTCCTAAACTGTATGCAAGTGACATGTACTTGAAATGACATGTACTAATATGGCAATTCTAATAGCTATCTTTTAAATACAAACTACTTCACTAAACTACGGCAGGAACTCCTTTAATTCAGCACTAGAGAGAAGCAATTAGACATAGACAGTAGCCTATCTGCTTTATCATCATCTTGTCATAGAGAGAGAGAGAGAGAGAGAGAGAGAGAGAGAGAGAAATATGTTTAAGGTTTTTTCTAAGTTTATATATGTAAGATAAGATAATTTCTCTCTTACTACATGGTCCTGAAGATTACACAGCAAAAAATAAATAACCCTAACATATACATTACAATATATAATATAACCTATGGAAAGTTATAATCATTAATTTGGGTTAGAACAAATAGGGTACCTAATCATTTTTTCTAAAGACAATATAAGAAACATTAACCAAGAAGTGATTAATCTCCATTAATATTAGCTGTTTGCGGAAGTATCCCTGTAACTAATATTATAGCATTTTAAACAAAATCATCATTAAAGGCTTCTATGTCAAAGCATGTAGCTCTGTATTTTTAATGTATTATTTGTTCAACTTTTGGAATTATTTATTTATTTTTTATTTTAATGTTTGTAGGAAAAAAACAACAAATCATTTCAGAATTTGGTTTGACTCTGTCACACTGGAGTTAACCAAGCCGACAGATTCAGCACAGTCAAGTGTTTTTATGTAATGATATACCACCACAACCAGACCCAGTGACAAGATGAAAATCTAAGAACAGGCATAAAACACCCATGAAGAAATGACAGAGCTTGAAGTCAGTTTGAATAATTTCTGAATCATAATTCACAAAGGGAGGAGGGAAGAAAAAAAAAGGAGGAGGAAGAGAAAAAAGAAGAAGAGTAGCTCATTCCACCCATCTCAAACACTAAATTTAAGAGCTTTATGCACATTCATATCTCCTACTGACAGGACTCCAGGTATATATCAACTGACTCACAATCATGAATGCATTAGAAACTCTGCTTCAATTGTGTTGAGTCAGGAGAGTATGCCCAGTTTGGCAATCATGCATTTTTCACTCATTTACTTGTCATGTGCACACTTGTACATAATAGAAAACATACACATTCACAATGGCATCCCTCAATTTTCATTTTTCTTTCCCAGATATCTGCTGCCTATCTTTGCTCCTTCAGAATGTCACCTTTTGATGGGAGCGCTGTAAATCTGTATTTAGTGCCTGAGATACACCCTTTTCTCCCAACACCTTTGGGACAGCTAAGATCAGCACTTCTGTCAATAGTTTTCCAGGTTTGAACTCTGGGGAATAAGGCTACCCTGGAATTTACTTTTCCTCACAGACAAATAAAGCTTGAGGAATATTATAAAACTCACCTTTTCCGATGAGAACATCTAGATGGAAACTCTCTTGCATCTTTGACTACTCTTTTCTTTCGTGTCAATATTTAAATTGGAATGTAGGATGGGTATGCTGTTAAAAATCTAGCATTTTTAAAATTAAAATATAGGAAATACAACATACTGACACAGCGATGTATACATCTAAGGGAAAAAAGAAAAAAAGCCTGCCTAATGGCCAGATATGATGTTCCTGTTGCATGACAGGTCTGGTGGTTCTTTGTCCTACTATGCATGTAATGTGCTCAAAGGGCCTGTCATTCCCCCTCGAGACTCTAAACCTCTTGGCAGCAGAAGCCAAGCACAAGGTCTAGAGCATGGGAGGCTTTCAGTAAAGGTCTACTGAATTAAATTGAAACATCAGTGGTTTCTTTATGTGTTAGGGTCTAACTCCACCTTTCTTATGTTTTTTTTTTACTATTTAGTTGAGAATACTTAAGAGGGTATGCCTTTCCTAGAACTGGATGAGTATCAAGGCAGAAAAGCAACAGAGACAGCAGAGAATTCCACAACCAATTCTATCCCACTGACTTTGATTACTATAGGTACCTGGAAGTAGGCAGAGAATTGGAGACAGGCAATCTTCATGTTGACCCTGAAGCTAAGCCAGATATGGAGAAAAGGAAAACTAGATGTCTGAACAGTTATTATTTGACAAGCTAAAGTTGGAGCAATTATAACAAGCAGAAGAAAACACAAATTTTAAAGTGACTTAAGTGTGGCTTGACACAGTGTAGTAAACACCCTGAAGTCAGCACAGCTTTCTGGAACAAAGCATGTCTCTTCGAAGAATAAGTTTTATGTAATTTAAATTTTATATACCTGCATGTTTTATTTTCAATACAGCACTTACAGTAAAGAGTCTGGAAGGCATAAGAAGCCTTAAATAATGCTATGCAATAAAAGAATAGATGACAATTAAAATGTGTAAGCTATTTTTGCCTTAAAAAGAAATGTCATAAATATGATTTCTATAATGATCTCATCTTCTGAAAAGAATTTGATTGTAGACAAAGGAGCTTTCCTCTGAAAGAAAGGGATGTATGGCTTGAGAAATACTGATTTATGGTGAATACTTAGAATCACATTAAACATTGTTCTCCTGGAAATATCAAGTTAATTATTGATAAACACCTGATGTCACTATCAGGATCAATATCCAAGGGCTCAAGTTCTGTTTTCTAGTGACCTTCTACATCAATAGCTATTTAAATTTCCAGGTGGCTTCCATTTTAGGCTTTATTTATTTTGGTTTACATTTTGTCTCTTTCATAACAGAGCACAAGGTCATTTCTACCTGCACTATTCCACAAAGATTACCTAGCACACATTACAAGCTCTACAGCCCACCAGCCAAATATAGCCCATAGCTGTGTTTGTTTTCATCTCCAGGTGTTTTAAATGTGTGAATTTCTTTAGCTATGGATACATTTTACAGTTTGCAATAGTTCTTACCACTCCCTATTGTTTTTACCCACATGTTTACAATTAACTTCTTGGTCTCTGTAGCCATCAGAATTGGCAAACCCTACTCCAGAATCTGGGCTTCCTCTGATGCAAGAAATATTTGTTATTCCATTGTATTCTTTACTCCATACTGCCCTGTTCCTTCATTTGACTGATTCTGTTTAGCACTAAATTTTCATAGGCATTCATTCATTCAATGTTTTTGAGCTGCTTCTAAATGCCAAATACTGTCCTGGGTACCGGCAACAATGTCTGCTGGTGTGTCTGCTCTCATAGAGCTTCCATTCTTGTTGGGGATGAGAGGTAACATCAACAATAAACATATGCATCTCAGGTGGTGATAAACATTATGTAAAGAAAGATAAACGTGAGAAACAAGATCAAGCATGACAGGGGATGTTATTTTCAACAGAGTATCAGGAACATTCTCTCTGAAGAGGTGACATCTCAGAGCACACTTTCATAAAGTGACACAGGGATACCTGGGGCAAGAGCTCTGTGTTTATACAAGTAAGAGCTTCTACCTCTAACAGGCTCTTAGTTTTTCTCAGCTGAGGATAGTAAAAAATTGCTTGTGGTTTTAATTCTATCAGTATTTTTCACACTTCTTTTTTTAAACCAAGTGGAAAATAAATCAGTAATGTTCAAACTCTTTTTTTTTACTATTACACCCTGATGCTTCTGTTGCCACTGAAATAATAATAGAATTTTGCTACTATGAAGGAAAATGTCTATTAAGAAAAACTACTTATAGAAAACTCTCTCACCAAAAATCCCAAGGTTACTTCAAACAGCAACAATGATTAACAGACAATGGCACGATGTAAAAAAAAAAAAAGGAACCATATTGCTTTTACAAGTATTTTTAAATAATAGAATAATAGAATGTTGCACTTAAAAAAGAGTTAGGTTGTAAATGAGTAATTAAGAAAGCATGAATTTTGTTTTTTTAAAAAAAACAATAATATTTTAATTTTAAAGAGCTCTGAAAGATTATTTACATTCATTTCCTCTTTTGAATGACAAGAAAACTAAAGCTATAAAGGGTTAAGTGTCTTGTCCAAGGACACGAAGCCATTTATTTATTGGTCAAGCTAGAACCTGAACCCAAGATTCTTAATTTTTAGACTAATATTCTTAACACTCTACATACACTCCACATAACACTCTGCTACTGAATTTTTATAAATGTAAAACTATTATTAAGGCTTGTTATTTTCCTTGTTATGATCTAACATCTAATACCTGCAAAGAATTCAACATTTTCTTAGTACATCTGCCATGCCCTCCATTCCTTGGGTACAGGAATGTAAAAGCATGCTCTATCAGAAAGGCTGATTTTTCAATATTAATATGGTTGTACCTCTCTATGCCAAATGTCCTGAGCCACTGTTTGTGATTATGAAGAGCTAGATTAATTTAGGACCTTCACAAATGCTTTAAAAAGACATTAATGAGAACTGTTGGATCAGAAACATAATGTCTATTAGAATGGGGCATAAACTTTATTCTGGATCTTTATGTATGGCAATCATGAGAAAGAGGAGCCCAAACATCTGCTAGCTAGCTAAGTTTATGCAGAATTGCTGGACTGATAAATCCATTCTAATCCCCAGCCTTGTGTATGTCTATTATACCATTTTACCACTGCAAGAACAGTCATTGGTAATTTCTTTTCTCAACTTAATTTTAAGTGAAAAGCATATCTATGAATATCTTAAAATATATTAGTTGAGAGTCAGATATAAAAACAATATAGAAATAATTGTAAACTGTTTTTCTAATTAATTTTATTTTCAAGAGTAACCTAAATAATTTAGATACTTCTTTTGCTTATGTCTAAAAGTAAATTGTTGATCATTAAATTTTCCTATTACATACAAGATGTAATTAAAATATGCTCTCTCTCTCTCTCTCTCTCTCTCTCTCTCTATATATATATATATATATATATATATATATATATATATATATATGCATTACTGTCAATGTAACAGCATCTTATTTCTCTTTACAGTGTCTCCATTAATTATAAATTGTTCAAGCAATTAGTTTGAATATCTATACTATAAACTAATAGAAATGTATGAGTTGTAGATCTTGATGTAGGTTGTTTAGTTTGATGGATATATAGTGACTATCCACTTTAAACTAAGAATAGATAATGAAAATATAATTAAGAAATGATCCTTGAACTCAAAGAGTTTAATTTTTAAAATTAAATCTATTGAGGTGACATTCATTAATAAGATTATATAAATTTCAAATGCACAATTCTATAATACATCGAAGAGCTTAAATTTAATTCAGAGTTTCAGTCAGATGTCAGAGGACTAACAATCCTCTATTTGTTTACATTGTATTTAGATTGCAATAAAACATTGTCCATCCAAAACTAATCAAATAGCAAAGGCCTATGCCTTAAGTATATGTTATGAACCTGTATAATCTCAATCATGTCAAGAAAATGAAACACACTACATTCTGAAGAGTTCATTTGGAGGAGGTCTAGATTGTACATGATAAGCGCTCAATAATATTCTAATGATTTAACAATAACTCAACTCTTTTGTTCCAACTTGGAACTCAAGAAAGACCTCTCCTACAATGAAAATCCTCCAGCAGTATTAGGTATCTCCATGCTATGCCCTTCCCGAGACATCACACCACCAGGCTCTATGCTACAGTCATGGCAGGAGATTCTGGAGCTTTAGTGCTGCAGAAGAATCAAAAAAAGGAAACAGAATTCTGTGAAGTTTCTAGCAGCAGTGAAGCCACAAGTTCTTGGCAGGTGCATGTAAACCATTAGAAATCAGACATTGCGAAATTGTGAATGGTCTGAACACAGATTTTGCAAATATTCATAAGGTTTATGTAAAAAGTCATAGTGCATACTTTTTATCCTCTGTAAATCTTGAGAACACTTATAACAACACATAATTTATTCTAGAAATTTAATTGTCAGGAGAAAAACAACCAACTCTTTTGATATTTTAAAGAAGCATTGTAACATTTGCAGAAGATTTAGATTAAACAAATTATGCTTAGTTTTCGATATACTTTTAGTGTCAAGAAAAAGCAAAAAACTATAAAAAATGTATGCTAGTATCTTAAATCAAAAACTAAGACAGATGAGAGATGAAAATCCAGTAATGTTCTCTTCCTCCAAAAAAACTTTATATTGAAGAATATGTGTTTGGAGAAGAGGGCAAAATTTATTACTCACAAATAATTGCTTTCCTTTGTTAAAAATATGTACATTTGTATTTTGATATTTTTAACAGCAATATATATATAATGAATATAGTTCTAGTCCATCAATAATAAAATCTAAAATAAATCTATTCAAGTATAAAATCCATATTTTTTTTCTAAATGTAACAATGGCCCACAGATTCTGAGCTGGAGCAAATATCCTGAAATTTAGGTTAATTGATATGAATATTCAATTAAAATTTGTAATAATGAGATATGACCTAAATGCATCTTGCATGGGCATGAGGTGTCTAAATACATATAGACAAAAACTCAGATATGACATTAAATAATATTCAAAATAAGAATGTATATGTGATGTGAAATGATATAAAATATTAAAACTTATTGAAATCTACAGTTCAGCTCCTTCACTTTAAAATGGAGAAACAGAAGCCAGATAATGTCTTGCATTCATTCTCACAGAACTGCATCATTTGTTAATGGAATCGAACTCAGCATCTGCTGATGTTTACCCTTAATTTGTGCTACTTCTAATAAAGGAGCTCAGTTTTTAAATAATAGTGAGCTACTGATTAGGCTACACCATTTTTAAAAGTTAGATAATTTATTTAGATTCTTTTTAAGCAAAATAGGTGTGCACAGTTAAAGTAAGAGCAAGAGACTACCACTACCAGCAGAGGACAAAAAAAAAAAAAAGAAAAGTAGAGAATAATTTCACCTGTTTCAGTATTTTGACCAATGTTTCAGTATTTTTGACCTCTCAAAAATCTAGCACTCTGTCACCCAATTCAAACATTCTATCTAAGATGCTAAATTTAGTTAGAAACGATAATTAGTGAATGAAAAACTCTTAATATTAATAAAAACAAGAATTTTTTTCCTAAGTATGGGTTTGCATATTCAAAAGAAAATGAATTACCATATTTTGAAGGTTTATACAGTTGGCAGCCTTCAAATTTGTAGCTGTTACAAAGACTGCAATGTACAAGGGAGAAAAATCACGATGTTACAGAGCATTTACCAAAAAAGCCCTACTGCAATTGATTCTTTTTCTAGCCGGTTTCCAAGCCCACTGTTACCCTCAAATCCCACTCAGCTTCTGTGCTGAGTTTTTCATTCTGCCTCTGTTTTCTCTCCATATAGTGTCTTTCCAAACCAACATCCATGTTCCACTCATCAACCACCACTTTAGAAAGCTTCAGGCTGGACGGCCAGGCATGAAGTGCTGGTGGGTGGTGTAGCTGTTAGCCAGCCTTGTGTATCACAAGAGATCTGATGCTATCAAATTCCCTTTCCCCCAAAGACTAAAGAGAGCAAGCCTTTGTGAGCATGCAGGAAGGGGATGAAAACAGTTTGTCTCCTGAGCAGCCAGCCTTTGTCATATTACAAATGAAATCACTTCGGAAATTTAGAGAATTAATATCATAATGAAGACGGGAGTACCCATTAGGGTGGTCTAATGTTGCTCTGGAGAAATGTGATGGATGCCCAGTGGCTGCAAGCCCTTATTTGCAGAGAGTCACCTCTGCAGTTGCCATTATTAGGAAGATGTCTGAAGCACAGGATCAGACACAACCATTGCAAGATGAGATAGTGTTTGACTGGTTTCCAGGGAACCGAAGGATACAAGCTTAGTTGTACCTGTCACTATGGCTCCCAGCATTTTTCCCCCTTAATGTCTTTTTTAGCTGTAGGAAGTTCCTCTTTAAAGATTCAGTGCTTTCCTAATGGCATAAAGTGAATAATGGGGAGCATATAAAAATGTTATATAGATTACAAATGGATTTGGTCTATTTTAAGACAATGTATGCCAGCCCTAAAGAACAATTTTATTTAGCTTTACTACTCTCTTAAAAATAAATGTAGCCAGACATTCTGAAATGAACACACCATTGGCATTGCCGCCTTCATTTAGCTTTCTGTGTAAAACATTCCTGGCTTTCCATGGCAATATATGTGCCTACTCAAAATATGATCTGCATCTGATGCTCTTTTCTGCACCAAAGACTAGAACACAGGACTTCCAGGAATTACTGTAAAATATAATTAAATCATTATTTCTGGTACTCAGATCTCTCTCTTGTTGCTTTCCAGTGACATTGGTATACATAATAAGAAATGAGAGTTTCTCAAAACCCCATATCAATTCAAGATTAAAATGAAAAGGAAAAATAATTTCTCTGAGAAAAAATTTGGAATAGTATAAAGGAAAGGAAAGGTTAAATATTTCTTGGAAAGTAAAATTATACCTACTTTTTCATCACTTCAAGAGTCTTTTTGTCACTCAGAAATGAATTTACACAATTTGCATGTCTTGTTTTTATATCTGCCATCAACTGAATAATATCTCTTCTCTGCAATATTTTTCTTCCAGTATCTTTTTTTTTTTAAGACAGGTTTATAGAGCAGTTTATTCTCTTGATGAATTCAAAAACCTTTTTTTCTCCCCTTTTAAGAGTGCTGTAAAAACATAATTACCCAGATTTGGGGAATCTTGGACAATTATAAATGAGAAAAATTCAGGAATTATTTCCAGGTATTTTCCCAGAATAAAAAAAAAGTGGCTAAATTTTTTTACTAATCAATTAGAGACTAAACTTGGACTATAGTAAGATTTGGTTCAGTGAATATCCAAGTTCTTTCCGTTGAGCTGCTTTTAATTTCTTATTCTCTTCTGTATTCAAAACCTTTCAGGACAGTCAGCCTAGAGGTCCAATAAAGTATCTCCCATGCAAAATGACAACCTGGAAGCCAGTTTCACCAAAAAGCTGAGCTAACTACTGTCTGGGTCATCTCTGGTCCTTTTTGAAAGGGACACAATTAATTTTATTCATAAAGACTTGTTATCTTTATAAAACAGTAAATTCTGCTCACTTTTCAAACACTAAAACTTATTGAGCATCCAATGTATATACTTTGAGTATCCATTTTGGCATTTATTATAGTTCATATTTTTATTTCCTCACATATCTTATTACTCTTTAACTTTATCACATATCCAAGTCATTTTTCCCCAACTAGATTTTAGTGTCTCTCCAAAAGTAAATATTTATCTTTGTGGTACCATATAGTGAAGACTCTAGAAATACACGCTAAATGAAATAAAACTGATGTAACTAGTAAATTCTATGAACTTTCTAAAACTCAGTAGAGATAAACAAATTCCATATGTGGAGGGGACTGTAAGTGGTTACTTCTCTGCATTGTTTTAAATTTCCTTCCAAAGTATTGCATACACATTCCAATAATTTAAAAAATTAATCTTTCTTAAGCCACATAAAAGGTTCCTAATGAAAGTAACATACCCCACTAGCCTTCAGACTCTGAAAACGACAAATGTGATCTTGGACAGAGAAGACTCTAATGAAAACAATCACATTAAACATAGCTCTTCCCTGCTCAGTGCTCAATAAGTGAGCAGCAGGCTCTCTCTGTCTAGCTTACAGAAAACAGGAGGTAGCAGTTTGCAAGGAGCAGCGTTTTAATGTGATTGGACTATAACAGACAATCTATTTACAGCATGCTCTGGGGAGCTTATAAACAAATGTTGAGTAATTTCAGCCAGCAGTAATTACCCTTGCAGCTGACAAGGATAGCATGAGACTTTCTCCTTCACCTTCAGCCCAGTCCAGAAGGCAGTGTACACAATGCCACTTCTAATTATTTCTGTATTTCTATGGCTAAAGACCAAAGTGTGTTATTAGAGAACATTTTAGAAGCTTTTTAAAAGCTTATTTATTAGGACAATTAAAAGTCATCACTATGACAGCAAATAAAAGGTTCGATTCTCAGGCATGCCGTATCAAATGAGCTTCTGCCTATTCACCTTTAAGGCAATGTGGATTTGTTTTCTGTTGTCTATTGTTAATAGCCAAGACTAAAGATTGGTGATTAAAAAAAAAAAATCTACCTAGAATTCTTCTGCTTTAAAACTGAGATGTGTATTTTGCTCTTGACAATTTTCAAGCAATTTAGAGTACATAACTAAAGTTAATTCAAAAAATGCACAGAATTTTGAAACATGTGTCTCTGTGTGTTGTGTGATTATAGATACTGATAAAATGCATGTGGTCATACTCTCTCCCCCATTCTATCCCTCACTGGAGACACTGAATTACCCTGAGAGATTAAAGAATTTTATCTGGAGGGGTCACTCATATTGTATTCGTTTGACATGCAGAATATGTTTTAAAAAACAAATCAACTATCTAAAAATAAACCTTCAGCAGATAAGCTCCTAATGGCGTGCTGAAAGAGTGAAACAATTATGCAGAGCAATCACCCTGAGCGTTTGTAATTAACGATCAAATTACTTCCCAGAAGTGTCCAACAAGAGAACTTTTGTTGAACATTTCTATACATGCCAAACTACCCCAAAGTAATTGGGGAAATCAGTGAACTGTGGTGTGTGCCAGTTCTCAAACACCATGGCCAGTTTGGCGTTCACTGAGCTTCTGTGCGCCTCAGTAAATTCAGTTCAGATCCCTCCTATACGAATTGACAGCAGATATCTAATCCCGCAAAGTATATTATTTACATTTTTCTGATACGTTACATTACATTCTGTCATGTTGCATTTTATCAACAGTGGATAGAATGTTGCATAACTTCATATGACACGATGACAGATCTCTCTCTCTCTCTCTCTCTCTCACACACACACACACACACACACACACACACACACACACACACAAACACCACAAAACTTAAATCATAGTGTGAATCTGAGGAAATGCTTTTGGGTGTTTTGGTCCTAAAAGCATCCTAGAAGCCCTCTAATGATGACCAAAGTCGTTGGCTTTTCGTGACTATCACATCATATTGCCCTCCACAGGAAATGCATAAGTTTATTATATGTATTTTGCCAGCTGCTTGTAAATATTCTTTAATGTGTCATTATGATGTACAGTGGACCACAAAAGCACATGTTCTTAATGTTAAACAACAATATGCTGAAAATTAGCCTCCTTGAAAGAAACATTCGAAAAACAATTACAGAGTTTAATAATATGCCATTAGATGCACATCCCTACCATTGCTCTGCTTTCATTGCTGAGATGCAGTTGGCAGATGGACAATAATTTGTCCTTGTTCTTGAGACTGGCAGGTGTCACTATGGCCACTGTGGGATGTGAGTGACAGATATTTTACAGCTGAAGAAATGAGAATGCAGAAATTCAGGAGTACCTCTGGGATTTCTCTGGTCATTTGTGGGCAGCACAAGGGCAGGGCAGGCCTCTGTGCTAATGCAGGACTGCTTGTTGTCACTGCTGCAGGCTGTGGCTGATTCACGGCGTTTTAAATAGTATTTCTATTAAAAAGGGTGTGTTCCTGCTTTAATGGCAGCATGCAGAAAGCTGTTTTCTAGGCTATTGGTTGTATACTAAACTGCTCTAATTGCTTTTTTGTACTTTATTCAAAATAGTTTATAGATTTAGCATTTTTTAACATGTAGGTTTTCATACACATTAGTATAATTTATCAAAAAGCTGGAAGTTCATTTTCCTCCTTTACCCAAAGGTTTCAAATTATTTTAGTTTTGCAAAAAGAAGCAGTAAGAAACTTCTCATTGGAAGATATTTAAATGATGATAATAGGAAATAATAATAATAACAGAATGCAATACAAAAGTAAAAATAAGAGTATGTCTTTTTTCTACCTGACTATAAATGAGAACTTACATTTTATTGGGTTTAATCTAATTTTATATATGTAAAAAAAATTAAACATTTAAACCATAATATAAAAAAAAATAGCCGTAGAGCCTCAAATGTACCTACACTACATTTTACCTATGAATTTTTAGGTTCACTTTTCTCCCTGAGATAAGAGAGAAACTTTTTAAAAATATAATTATCTAAATACATTAATATTTAGAATTTAGTAGTGTTTGAGAATTATAAGAAAAAATGGTTCAAATAAGCAAAATGTGCAAAGATGTTATAACCAAAATATTTTCCAACATTCACAGACATATGTTTAAAATTGGAAAATAAAAATTACTTTATAAAATATGATGCACTTATTTTTGATACTGTTTCTGATGCTAAGATTGCAAAGGAATTTCTCTTGTTTTAAGTCTGAGTCATTGCTGATATTTACATATTGTAAACACAATGTTTGAATTGACCTTTTTCTTAAGATTGTAATAGCTATATTAAGATATACCCTAGCCCATTAAACTTGCAAAATTCATGGGCGTTCACTCAGGCTGAGAGGATACAGGTTTAAAAATCAGTGTTCTCTAGTGCAATTACTTAAAAGAATGATTATATACAATGATATACAAGCAAAATGAATACTAGGCTTTAGTTACAAGAATACTTATCTGCCTTCATTTTCCATTAATTTCCTGTAGGCCACCGCTGAAATATTACCTTGCAAAATTAAAATGAAAACCATCTGTTGATTAGGGAAAACATTAATGTCACAGCACATTTCAACATTCACTGAAAGAGTTAACACTGAAACTACCTCCAAAGAGAAAGAATGATATGTTGATTCAGACTGATGTTAGAATATGTTGTTTAATGTCATTTGCCAAATGGTGTTTCATTTTTAAAATAATTACTTACGTTAAGTAAATTGAAGCATGCATGCAATTGAAGCATGATATGAAATTAGTACTTTACTGTAATTTTAGGAACAGAAATAAGATTTTCCCCATGAATGGAATAAAACCTCTTCATAAAAACCAATAACGTACTGAAAAACATACAGTCACAATTACATTTTTTCTCTACTTACAAATGCAAAGATAAATTGTTCTCCTTTGGAAATCAAATATTTTCCTAACCACTGTGTTTCTTTAATTAAACTGTATTCTTTATAGTAATCAAATATAATTAGCAATAACAAGTATTTAATGAAAACAAACTGCTACTCCCAAATCCTTACTACATGTTTTGTTTAAACCCCACAGGCATTCCAAGGATCTTGTATCTCCATCACAACTACAAAAGCATGCCCCTCCCCATTCTGCCCATTTTCATTTGCCAGTAGCATTTAAAACAACAGTAAAGACAACAACAAAAACTTCTATAATTTTAAGAACTTTAGTTCCCATTAAACCAAGCTCCTTAGCTCAATGCATCGCTTCTGAAGAAGCTTAACACTTAGTAGTTTAAATACTTTACAGTTTTGTCCTTCAGAAATCCCATTTGATATTATCATATAATAAAGTATTACCCTGGTATCTTTGATTATTAGTAAGTGACCAAAATAAGAAGAAAAGTGACCACAGTGGACTCATTGACAGTTAGGTGCTATAGCAAGTCTTCCGTAATTAATTGTGAGTGAAAGGGGGTTTGCTTTTCAGCCTCGTAAAACTTTTCCCACATGGCTGAACCTACGGTCATAAGACGTTAGGCAACATTAACTGCCTGCACATTTCTTCTAGGCTCTGGAGGAACAGCTAGGCGCTGGGGCTTCAAGCCTGAGAACCTTGGGACGTAAGACATCAGCATCTACCTTTCATCTTTGCTAAGATTTGGAGTGGGTTCAGACCACAGAGGCTCCTTAATTCTCACTAATTCATTTGCTTTCCTGATTCACTTGGCTTAGGATAACCTGAGAATGATAATGAACCTGTGAGGGGAGCTCTTAGTCCCTTGCCTTTGAATGTGCTCGGCATGGATCGAGGGCTTTCTGTGAATCTTACAAGAGGAAAAAAATCTTATTAGCACTGATTGCTAGTCATCAGGTTTCCTTTAAAAATTGCTCTCGTGTTTTAACTCTTACTTGCTTTCTGCAAAGCAGAGTAGTCAGGGAGAAAAGTTAGATTATACAAAGGACATGTATTATATGAAGGATGTATATTTCTGGAAGCTAAGGTAATTTTTGAGGAGTGATTTAAATCAAATTCTAGCTCTTTGTTGTCTCCACAAAATACAACCTCGGTGTTGCCCACTCTTTTCTGAAACTAACGAAAAGTTCTTTTTCATTAACCATAGATAAACACACTTTTGTACCAGAAAGGTAACATTTTCAAAGAAATACTCAAAGCCTCTTTTTTAAAAAGATCATTTTCAGATTTAATTAACACAGGAGTTAAGTT
This sequence comes from Macroglossus sobrinus, assembly GCA_004027375.1. Classification (NCBI taxonomy): domain Eukaryota; kingdom Metazoa; phylum Chordata; class Mammalia; order Chiroptera; family Pteropodidae; genus Macroglossus; species Macroglossus sobrinus. Next base: position 165,990 of record PVKZ01000499.1, read on the forward strand.
CACAGGCATTTCCTGTGGTTTTGGGATTCTGTCGAATTGGCACTTTTGCTTTTACAATTAGTGTATGTGGACCTTTAACTTGTACCTAGGTAAGAATTTGCGCTTGAGATGAAAAAGTCAATAAATGAACTGGACAAAGTGGTGTGTTTTAGTGAAGCAATAAAAAGGGCAATTTGAGTCTACTAGTCTAGTCGGGGGTGATCATTCTTTAGATCTTGAGATAAAAAACTACTGACCAAATTATTCTCTTGTTCAGTTGTAATTGTGCTTTCACATGTTCAGTTGCACAGACACTTCCATGCACAAGCTAACAAAGTTATATGCAGCAGCTGCGATGAAATAGATGCACCGAGAGGCAGAGGAGGGCTTGACTCAGGAATTGGAAAAGAACTCTGGTGGCAGGGCAGAGTGCTAACACACTCTAGCTCTTTACAAAAGGTGTGTAACCTCTCGTGTCAGGTGCTCTCCCCCCATCTGGGGACTGCCTCATCAAGATTTTAAATTTCCCACACAATCTGAGTGACCAGAGCAACCCATGACATTCATATACAATGTTAGAAAATTTGTAGCGTGGTAGTGGGCCACAAACCTAAGCCGTAATCCTCATTACATTTGAGCATATGGAATACCAGAATGCAAAAGCACAGAAAAGCCTCAAAACTTATCCAGGCCGACTCCCAGTAATTTTAAAGATGACCTAACTCAGGACCACGAAGACTGAGAAATTTATCCAAGGTCAAATGGCCATTTAGTAATAGAGCTAGGAAGGAAATTCAGATTTCAGATTCCAAATACAATGCTCTGTCTGAGACTATACACAAAGAGTGCCAAAATTTCCATACAAACTGTTTTGACATTACAGTGCATATGTTCAAGGGCTTAATGCTAATAGAAAGTATTTCAAACAGTAAGCTGTCCTCCTAAGCCACACCACTGCTCCTCTTCATTGACTTCTTATTGCTTGACACCATTAGCTCTATTTCAATTTGACCCTCTCCAAGGACACCCCCTTTTATTTCTTCCTAGCTAAAGAATGTTTCCACTTATTAAATAAGTTAATAATATTAGAGATCAAATTTCCCCCCATTTGCTTCCTCTGTAATATCACACCATTCTCATCTCCTGCCTTCTCTCAACATTGGGACGGCCCTTATTTCTGAGCTATACTGGACAAATCCTTACTAGAGTAAAATTTATTTATGATTTTTTTCTAGTTCCATAAAATCACTTGTTTGGCACAATTTCATAATATCTGTGATTAAAAGGATATGTAATTTAAGAAATATTTATGAAAAATAGACACGTAAATGCTTCCATCAAGGAAATAATATCAGTTCAAACAATATAGAAAAGTGATTCAGAATGTGGGTTTGGGAGCTGACAAATCTGGATCCAAATAACTAGCCCCAACACTTGCAATAACCTTGAGCATGGTATATAACTTTCCTAACACTCAATTTTCTCTTTTTAATAGATGAGGCTTATAAAGTCTTTCCAGAATTCCTAGCACATAATAGGCTTTCAACAAATATTTTGTTGTTGTTGTTGTTGTTGTTAGCAACATTGTTATTTTATTGGCATAAATAGTAAAAGAAAAAAATGTGTGTACAAAGCATCACAAAGCTAACATAACCGAGGATTGAATGGATTTAAGGACTATCCTAGAGAAAGAGCAAGGAAATAAAGGTGAAAAGCTAATTCAAGCACTCTAGCTCGAGAGACTGAAAGTGATGACATTATTTGTCACACCTGGAAGGGGTGGATTTTGGAAGAGGTTCTAGTGAAGTGGTTTTGATAATTGTAGATTTGTGTCAGGTGAGGGCAACAGAGAGCTGTCCAAACAGGCAACTCTAGAGGCCTGGAAAACTATGAACTTGGTTATCATACCCTAGAAGAAGCAGCAAACCAGTTATAGCTAAAGAGAGACAAGAATGAAGCAGAACCAGGACCCAGAGTCTTCATTGGACCCAGAAGGAAGTCAAAGGTAGAAGCCTGAAACGAGCCAACTCACCAAGCAAGAAAAAGGAGAAGAACATAAAATAGAGCTAAGATAGAGCCAGGAAAGATACCAGCAGCCACAAATGTGAAGACCCATCAAAAAAGTTGTATCCTTTATCCCTTGGGAGGTAGCTGTCATTCACTTTTGTGAAACCCATGATGCCTCTGGGGGGAAATAGAAAGCATTTTAGAAGAGGAGGTTTCGAGCGGTGGTCATAAGAGGAAAAAAGTCAGTGTGTGCTTTAATATGTATAATTGAAGTAGCAGTGGGAGTTCCAGTAGAAATGACCAATCATGAAAAAAAAAAAAATATGACCAAACCTGAGCAGGAAATTATTTAGGAAAGTCTAAAAAGCTAACATCCACTATGTGATGCTCATTCTCACTTAATCCTATTTATTCCATGAAAAAGAAAAAGTATTATTATCCTTATTTCTAAGATATAGAAACTGAGGTTACAATAAATTAAGCAATGTATTCATGAGCACATAGTTCATAAACAGAAGAACCATATAGAATTAGAAAGATTAGAATTAATATCTACCTAATATCAAAGTTCATCGCATCCATCCCTGCTGCTCAAAGTTGAATGAGAATCACAAGTTTTCCGAGGAACCAAAAAAAAAAAAAAAAAGTGGGCAAGAGTCAATGAAGTCAAGTAAATGTTTAATGCTACAGTGATTTCAGGAATCAGGACTGATAGCACAGTGTTGGATTTGGCAATTTGGAACACACTGGTGACCTTGGGAAAAGGAGTTTTTGTAAAGTGATGAGGACAGAAGTCAGACTATCAGTGAGAGGTGGTGAGGGAATGATGGTTGGAATTGTACATTCCCCTTTGGACAAATTTGGAAGTAAAAGAGTAATAAACACAAAAGAGCACTATGAGCTGAAGATCTTTTTTTTTTTTTAGTGTTAGGGAACACAGGAAAATATTCATGGACAGTGACAATAGAACCACTAGAAATCATTATTCATTCAGAAGAATTAGGAAATAATTATAAAACACAGTTATGTAGGAGGAAAATAAAATCTCTGGGTGATAAAATTATTGTTAAATGTTAGGAAAGAAAAAATATAGCTAAAATATATGTAAGCTTTTAAAAGAAGGATATAAGTGCAGAGATATTTAGAAGTTAGGCAAAGGTGGGAAATAAGAAACTTGTGTCAGATATCTCTAATTAATCAAGAAAATAGGATTTCTTGAAGTAGATCTGGCAATTCAAAGATTGTGAGTTAATGAATGAATGAATGAATGACAGGAGAAAATTTAGAGGTATACTTTTATTTGTGCCAGAGAAAAAGGATACTCTGAATAGACAGAACCTTATTAAGTGAATTTGAGTGTTGAACAATCCTAATGTGTGTTGAAAGTTGGTGGATCAGAGTTATTATAAATTGACCCTTCTAGGTCCATCACAATCTGCTTTGTAAAATTCATCCTACTGCAGCCTCTGTGGAAGACAGACTTGCTGATTATACAAGCAGCAACAATCTTGCCTCTTTGAGATGTGGTATTTAATAAGTTGCATTGAAACCAGGGCAAATAAAAATATTTGCAAGTGAATTCTCCCACCATATACAGAGTAAATGGCCTGGGCATCACTTTCACAGACAGGATGTAGCAGACTTTATCTTTGTGTTTAAAATCCACTGTTCAAAAAAGCCTATCGGTAAATTTAATTTACTAGAGAAAAAATGAGGTTTTGCAGGACTCACATTGTGAACATTTTAAAAATCTTGCCCTAGAGTGAATAGTAGATTTGATAACTCCCTTTGAAAGGACAGGAAACATGGCAAATATATGAACTTGGCTATTAAAGAGATGAGGCAGAGTAAGGGAAAATGTGGTGGGTATCTTTTTCCTTTTTCTTTTATCCTTAAAAACCTATGACAACTCAACTTCCCCTTATTGATAGACTATTATCTAACAACTCTGTCAACATCCAAAGTACATTCTTGAACAAGATAAGAAAAAAAAATGACCTTTTGTCAATCTGGAACACTGAGTTGCTTGAATTCTGAAATTCAAGTCCAATTTTATGAAAAAAAAATCTTTTTCAGCATTGATGTCATTTATTCTGATGTAATTGTTTTTCATAGCCAGAAATTTAAACACATCTATGAATAAAGACTTTTTTCAAAAACAGGTCTACAGAGGCACATGTTGATTTAGGAAGTGTCCACATGACAGTAAAACAACCAATCAATTTAGTGAAAAAAAAATCAATTGATTCAATAAAAACATCAAACAGGCTATTTGCTGTCATGAAGATCAAACTACTGTTTGACAGAACTTTTACTTTATAATCAGTGGTATTGATGTCTGTAAACACGGTCTTAAGTTAATCAGCCCATATTCATCATACAAAAGAGGACCGAGTTACTATCTGTGAAGTGATTTCAGCAAGAGAGAGCAAATGAAATCTCAAATTCAGGCCAGAACTTGAACTTTCACTTTGCAGCTCTTTCTATCATGTCTAATTTCTTTCTCATTCACCTCCTTCAAAAATAAATTCTTTTTGTAATGTGATGTCATTTGTTATGTAGCACAGAATACCCCAGGCAATGTCGCCATAGTCATACTGAAAAGCATCTTAAGTGTTTATCTTTAAAATAAAGGTAGTAGATTTTAGCCTTCCTTTCTTTATGTACATCATTCATCTTTCTTGGTTGATATCTCTAGAATTTGTAGCACGTCCATCATTATCTAACTGCCAGCTGTTTTCAGAAGAGCTGTTGCTTTAAGCTCGTTATTTCTTCCGATTGGAGAATCCACAGAGCCTCTTTCTACAACACACAGCAGCCAGCATATACATGTGTACAGATGAATCGTTGGGTTTGTCGTTCAGAGAAGCTTTGCCCCAGAACTATGGCACATAATGAGCAACAAATGCATACTCATGTGCCTTAAAAGTATACAGTGAAACTATTAAAAAATTGCCAAAGGAGCACATTCTGTATATACACTGTTAGTATAATATACAGTTCCACAGTGTTTCCTACTTACCTAAGAGTTTGGGGATTATTAAGACTTTCACAATTAGTTTCCACAAAACCTCCTTGTAGTCAAATAGGGTTGATTGGGCAGTTGCCTTTCAAGAAGAGTCAAATGAGCTACACTTTAGAAGATTTCCAACTAAATCTGAGAGTTGATCAAAGAACCAACATGCAGATTGTGAAGAAAGTAGGTGAAGACTATGAATGTTATTTGGTTTAAAGGTCTGTGCAATTATATCCACAAGGCACTGAGTTAAAATCAGAGAAAAAAAAATGTAGGTCTCATGTCTTTCTCTATAAATCATTACTTAATAACCTAATTTAAGAGGTATAGATGTTTTAGAGTTTCGGAAAGTGATTTTCAGATTTTTAAAGATTGAATGGTACTTGGGAATATTGAAACTGTGAAATTTACCATCTGTACTGACCTCTAAAGTCTGTTTCAGAACATAAGATAATGGAGAGTATATTTGCAAATAATTGCTAAGTAACCTAAATAAAGTATTTTCCCCCTCTCTTTTCCTTAATAGGTCAAAGCAATACATAACACTTGGCCATGATCAGACATGTTCTTGTACATTACATACTGCTATTGTTTTCATTAAAGCAAAGAAAAGCCAAAAGGATTAGTTATCTCAGTTGTAAATATCTGAGTTACAGAAACACAGCTGGAAAGTCATGGTTTCCTCCCCTTCAACAGTCTTTCCCATGGCCAAAATTAGCAAGGCTCTATTGAGATCTAAAAGACAAAGATGTATTGTCACTGACTCCTACCATGCTAACACTCAAGTGTACTATCTTTAGTGATCTAGAGTCATTTTGGATTTTTAGGTATTGATAAAAATTCTTTATTTTCACATGCGTGGATTAAAATTATTGTCATTGTGAGAAATATGAATCTGCACCCTATGATTTTAACAAGAATATTAAAAATATATGACATAAGAAATAAACAAAGGCCTTATATCCTAAGCCATGGAATGTTAAAGTTTTGGAAAGGACTATTGGAAATAACCATTTTAAAACTCCCAGCAGGAATATATGCTGCTGCTGCTAGTAGTTATATACACCTCAGAACTGTAAGAGGTTGTTCTAAAATTTTAGATTTTATAAAAATATATTATTCTATTTTAAAAATAAATCAATAAAAGATGCCTTTTTGAAGACATTTCTGTGCTGCTTTATATGCAAATTTCTTTGGTGGATTGTATTTATCCTCTGGCCAATTCATTTTAAGTCCAAAAGTAAGGATTGTCCCAATTCCTAGGTTCTTATGAAAGAAAGGACAAGCTGCAGTAGTTCAGCCACTTCATGCCATTTTTTCTATGATATTTAAAAGCTATGGACCGACTAAAATGTTTGAGTGTGGAAAACATCCTAATGAAACATCTCATTTGGATGCTATACAAAGTAATGAGCAGTTGAAGGTGTATTGGAAACAAACCTGTATAAATATGAGTCATTTAAGAGGATATCTATCCTTCATATGTTTAATTTATCAAGAAAATTGTAGATTCAGATGCAGTTGTATGGAAAAATAGAGAAAGATTTCTAGCTTCCAAACCGCTACATTTTGTCCAATTTTCCCCAATGATAACATTTTGCAAAACCATAATGTAATATCACAATCAGGATCTTGACATCGATGCAGTCCACCTGTCTTATTCAGATTTTCCCAGTTTTACTTGTACTCATTTGAGAGTCATTTTATGTTTAAAGATTTCAATATTCTAATATAGGAACCATTTTTATTAAACTTTATCAAAGTATGTGACGGGTAGGTACCATTTGGTGTCTGAATCTGAAGCTAACTATTCCTGGTTCTATACATTAGTTAGTTAAAATCGTTGATCAAATTTAACTTTGAAAGCTGATTTGCCACATGACAGTTATGGTAGCATAATCAAAGACAGATACATATTATACAATAAGACATAAAAACTTACAAGCAATGTGGCTTACCTTCCCTCTGCCCCCAAGAAATTGGGTGCTTTGAAGAACAGTAAAAATAGTATGAGATAGATCTTTAAGTTCACTCCTGTGTGCAGTAATGGGCTGATTTTTTTCCATTATTTTTATTGAGTGCCTTCTGGGTATACAGTTCTATATGAGTAAAAGGAAATACAGTTTTATGGATAGACACCCATCTGGAGGACCCAGAGTCCTAAATTCTTGGCTGAATCTTATTGCAGACATCCTAAATATAACCCCAAGATGGTAATTTAGATTTTCTTTATTCAGTTTCTCCACCTGTGAGAATTGACAAAAAAAAATTGTGGGGTGTGATAAGGCAGAAAGTATTGACAAAGTAAAATTGAAAAAATAATTCTGTCTAATTTTTTTTTTTGCTTTAAGAACATTCTGTCCTCAGTCATGATAGTACCATAACCTAACATATAAATACTTCTATATGTCATGTTCTGTACTTAGCCCTGCATATGCACTAGCTAGTTTAATTACTACCACTCCCCAAAGTAGTCCAAGAATTAGAGGCTGTTATTTTCTCCATTTTACAGATGACAAAACTGAGGTCTAGATCATTTAACTTACTCAAGGCCATGCAACTGGTAGCAAAACTAAATCTTGAATTACAGGTTAAACCACAATATCCATGCCTTGCCCTTTCACACTACATTATGTTGCTTCTTTTCTATAGTCCAAATATATCTCATATTGGGTCAACAGGAAAAAAATGACTTCTGAGGTCTATGACCTTGTTCTGTGGACAGTTATTAAAATTTTTCAACTTTGTATAAGTGCTGTACAGGGCTCTACTTCTACTCAGAACAGGAAGGTAAGACTTAAATAATTAATAATAATTATTATTATTACTATTATTATTATTATTTCTAAAAACCATGAAAATAAAGCTTCTTAAGAATAACTCTGATAAACCATCATTTTAAAGCAAAGTAACAGTTGTGCCAGTTGAAAGAAAAAAAACTAATCTGTGGTAAGTCATTTGCACACCACTTGATAACTAGCAGCAAGAGTGAAAATAGAGTCTTTTACCAAGAAAAGACCAGAGGGGAACAGAACAGTAGACTTATGTATATCATATGCTTTAATCCAGAAGCACTGAATTTATGAGTCCTCAGAGGGCTTTTAAAAGCCTGAAGTAGAGTCCAGGTCTGGTAGTCTTCAGAAGACACTGTGCAGAGAACAAAGACTTGATGGCATAAAATCAAGGGATCATACCCCCCTAAGAGGTTGTCATAAATCTCAAGGGAGACACCCACAGCACCAGTGGATCTCTCTGGGCACATACATAAAATATCTTCATTTCTAAGGCATTAAAATTCCTGCCTAGAGAGCCTTTATTATAAAGGAAGGTAAGTACACTTCTGTCTGACTCATGGACTGCAGCCTAAAATACTAAGCGTGAGGGGTCCATGCAGCACGGGATGTTTGATGAGTAACTCAGCAGCAGACTGAACCTCAAGGCCGGAGCCTGCTGGTGTGTACACCCCATCGTACAGAGAGACAGATGGAGGTGATGAGCAGGGGATGGCTTCCAGTGCAGATGGGGTGCAGAAAAGGTGGCTTGTTAATAACACTGCTGCTCTAAGCAACTTCTTGTCAGCAGTCAAAGTTTCAGGATCATGGACTTGTGGCTTCTTGAAAATTGCTGCAGGACTGACATAATTTCTAGTGTAATTCCCAGTGTAGTTTCAATAAAAAATAAGAAAAGCCTTATAACACTCCATAGGTCTATATGGTAAGGCCATTGGTGTGAAGTGACTGACATTTGATGAAATTTTACATCTTCTAGTCTTTCAGTATTCATTCTGTTCAAGAATGAGAGTTTTAGAGTTTATATTCACATTAACCATACTTTGCTTTTCAGTAAAAGCAAACAATCAACCCCAAAGCACTTTCTTTTTTGAGATCTTTTTCTAAAAAGATTTTCAGTACATGCTGTGAAACAATTTTTGATGTGAGAACAACCAAGCATGTGGTTTATTTTAGAAGTTCACTTTTTAGATAAAGTATCAGGCCAAAGTACTCAATTTTCTGTATAGGGTCAGATGATCTTCACTAAAAATACAATTAATACAAACCCAAATAAGATTAATTTGAGCATTGTTGGAATTTGACAATGTAATTATACACTAGCTTTTTTCCCTTACACTGTCACAGATTATACCTTTATAAAATGATGATATTCTTTTCTTTTCAAAAAGTAAAATCACAAAAACATCCTAAACATCTTCCTGGAATGAGCCATAATGAATAAATGTCTTAATAAGACATTTCTTACTGCAGAAGGTCAAACTGACAACGAGTATGACAATAATTTGCAAATATTTTATTGATCCTACAAAATGGACAAAGCTTAGAGTCTAGAATCATTCAAAAATAGAACTTCCTTTCTTCAAAACTTAGATGATGGTATTTACGTATTGATAAATAGTAGAATGCATTCCGCAGTTTCCCTTTTCCTGCTCTTGCTTCCCTGTTTTTACTGGTACGAACTGTAACAAATAAATAGTGCCGACAGAGTGTTAGATATAGATCTATTTATGCTCCTAAAAACAGGAAAACTTTAGCTCCTCAGTGCTCAAGACTATGTAAAAATAACAAACCATTATATTTTTGGTGGAGGGTTTACATAGGTCAGCCACAAATTTTATATAAATATATAGATAGCACTTAATCCTATATTAGTACAATTATTCTCATTTTATAGAATAAAATGCCAAGATTCTTAGAGGCTCAAAGCTACTTAGTAGATTTTAATGGGAAATGTCACACCAACAGAATAAAACAAAATTATACTGGCTACCTAGTCAGGTTACATGGTCTGACCAATACTAGTGTATTAAGGAGACAATGAAACTGCTTATTTGAAAATTGTTTTTTCTGCTTTAGGTTTAGAACATAAGAGAGAAATGTCACTTCCATCCTTGGCTGTCCCTAAAAAGTAATGCTGGCACACAAATCTACCTACTATGAACTTAGGATAAGCAGAGGGAGAAAAAAAAACATAAATTATAGTTATACTCTACTACATATTTATTGCAAGCGACTGCAGCCAAAAGTATGTAGGATCTATGTGCAGTGCTTAAGAAGCACAGGACTACCAATCAAAAGTTAAATAAACAAACAAACAAACAAACAAACTTTAAGTAAACATAAACTACTAGGGCATTTTATCAATCTGTAAGATAATAGTCTTCTTTAAAAAAAATGTTGACATATTTTTCTCTTTCACTTAATCTTTGATTGCGTTTCAGGTGGTAGGGGGAAGGGTTGAAGTTGGAAGTGAGAGCCAAGTGATGAATGGAAACAGCCAGAGTCTGTCTCGAATATTGCTGCTAATCTGCTCCCTGCTGCCAGCCCTGCCACTCAGCAGCCTCCCAGGCACTGAGCAAATATTAAGAAGAGCAATGAAAGGGAGAAGCAAGAGCAGAAAGAAGAGAGAAGGAAGAAACTGATGTTATGGTTGTAGAAAAAGAAAGCAGCAAAATCTTGTTTGTAGCAGAATTTTCTATTCACTGCCCCAAATCCCTATTTTGTTTTCAATTCAGTGTCAATCTCTTTTCAGGTATGTATGTATGTATGTATGCATGTATGTATGTATGTATGTATGTATGTATGTATGTATCCATCTATCTATTCTATTTTTCTATCTATCTATCTATCTATCTATCTATCTATCTATCTATCTATCTATCTATCTACCTATCTACCTATCTATCATCTATCCTCTACTTATCTTCCAATTGACTATATAACATTAAATTATAAGTGACTTCTCATTGAGAGCTTTTAGGCTTATTTTTATTTATATTTTACCATTTTATCCTAAACTAGTTAGGTGTACATACATAAATAGGAACACACACTGACATACCCTTTAATTGATAAATGAATCAGATAAATCTATTTATAAATAGTTATTGATCTGCTTGCTGCTCTCTGCAGTGTTGCCACTTCACAGAGTAGACCCAAATGATCTATTTTGCTTCTGGACCTTTAGTTTAGATGACAGATGACTACAATGATGTGTACTACAAGGTAGCCCAGTAGGTCTTTGTCCTAAGGACACTGAAAATAGAAAACGAACAACTAGGCAAGCTGGAATCAGACTCTCGTTTGGGTTCATAATGCTCATTTCTAGCTAATCTGCAAAACTTTTCTGAGATAAATCATCATGCACGAGTCTTTACTATGGAAGAAAGCCCAGCAGGTAATAATACACACAGTCAGTAAGCTGCCAGCTTGTTGACAGCCAGTGTGGTGGATTTTATACTCTACAGGGATGTCAGCTTCTAGGGAGTTCAAACAGAAGCCCTAGTAAAGGAAAACTCCAAGATAGTAATTTTGCCTGTCAGGAATGGTATGCCAGACGGATTTAGCAGTGGCCTGACATGTCCAGACTCTAAAGGAGATTTTGAAAGGACAGGAAAATCACGCAGGATTCCTTTCTAAGCAATTCCCACCAATCAGAAACCACAGCCCTAAAATCAAGAAGGTCTTAACAGAACAAAAGGTCACAGGAAGAGAAATTTCCTTGTGGTAGGGGCAGACTTTTATACCTGGAGCTTTATTCACTTCAAGTTAGCTAGCTGTCTTCATTTTGAACCAGAATTCCTCTCCTCTGAATGCTTCTCATGGCAGTAAAATCCTAATCCACTCTCAATGAAGTTTGTGACACACTCCACTGTGGGTTTTTATATAATGCATAGATTTCTAGAAACTGTGTTTTCCCCTAAAAAAGGGAGAGAGGTCTAGAAACAGACAAGAAAAATCTTCTGAATAAGAAAGATTTGCCCTGCATTAAATTGATGTCCATCCCACAAATACACAAAACATTCTTACTTTCTCTCAGTGCCTTAATTTTACTAGACAGAGGTATTTAAAATGTTTACTTGTAAAATGCAGTTACTTAAAATATGGTGAAAAAACCTCATTTTCTAGAGAATTTTTATTTCACAATGATGAGCAAATAAAGATACCTCCATAAACAGTATTAAATTGTTTTTTTTCTTTCCTCAAAAAGAGAAATTGTCATATGTATAGCAACTTAGCAGTGATTGTCCTAAGACACTTTATGAACAGTATCTGTCTTAATCAAATCAATGAAATTCTGTGAACATGATCTATCTACTTGAACACAATCTACTTGAACATGAAGATCATTTTCTAATATATAAACTGCAATATATTGCCTGTAGTTGTTATCAGGCTTTGCCAATATAGTTTTAAAGGGATTTTTTTCTTTGTATGTTTCAGGTAGACAAAAAAGTAGTAGGTAGAAGATAGATAGATCATTTGATCGATTGATCAATAGGTATTAATATAGTATCGAAATAACTGAATATAGTAACAAATATTCCTCACATGATACTTTTATGTGCTATTAGTATATAAAAGTCTTATATTTGAACTTGAAACCAGCAAGACTGTTCTTAATTACAGCCCTGAGCACCACCTCTGTTCCATTCTCACCTTTGAACTACCCACCCTGGCCTTCCTTATGTCATCAGCATAATGTCATTCTAATTTAACCTTGTTTAGAATATGAACCCTCTGGTGCATAGTAAACTTTTTCCCTGGGGTGCTGGAGGAAGATATGGCAAAAATATCATGTTAGTCTAAAAATTCCATCTGGTGGCCCAACTTCAGGACAGACGTATTCTAATTTGATCCTGTCTGAACAACCAACTCCTAAAATGTTCTATTTTTCTATTTTATCTTTGTATCTTTGCATTTACTTACTATCAATATTTTATTCATGTATGTATTTTTGCATGTCATCCTTGTGCAGAGGCCATACTAATCTCTATATCATTCCAATTTCAGTATATGTGTTGCCAAAGCAAGCACTCATGTATTTATTTTTAATGATTGCTCCATTGTTTTTTAATTGTATGGAGTCAATTCTAGTTTATAAACTCCTACAGTTGAGAGAATGTATTACTCTAATCCTATTTTATCCCTATCTAATCTATTAATTTTTATTTAAAAAAATAAGTATATACTTAATAATTTTAGTTATGGGTTCAGAAAAGTACTATAATTTTGTAGCATATCATATTCTTATACCTTAGATAATTGCCAATATTGTTATGCTTTCTTTCTTTATTTTGAATTGATTATTTTCTCCTATTTCTCATAGCAATTTAAACCCTTTTATAAATAATATGCTTAGAAAAGTGTCTGCAAATAAAAGGGCCCAATATATGTTACCTGGCCTTTTAAGACAGTATCCAGAGTGGTAAGTTCATGGGCTTCAGTGTCTGTCATTTCTACATTAAAAACCTTACTATATAACTCCTTTTTGTTTTATCTTAAACACGTCACTTAATATATCTGCAGAGAATATTACATTCTTCATAGCCTTTGCCATGAACTAATTATTGTGAAACATTTAGTACAGTTCTTACCATATAACAAACTTTAAAAAATATTATCTTCTCAATAACTTTTGTCAGGTCATCTGCTTTCAACTCTCCCATTGGAAACTTCTGGAAACATTTCCCTTTCCTATTACTGCCTCGGCTCTTTGTTCTCCTTCTGCTTCTGTGTCCATCTATTCTTATCTTTTGTAATTACTTTTTTTTCTCCTCTGGATCCTTAAATGTGAAAATTCTCTAAGTTTCTATCTCAAAAGATTTTTTTTCTTTCACAGTCCATTTTAGATTTATACCACCTCATTTACTCGCAAAGTTTGCATATCTATCTCATGACTTTAGTGTACAACCTTGCTTCGTAAATCTCAGAGAAAAAAAGAAGTCATAAGGTGGGAATGACTTCATCTTCCCCCCACCAAATCTCTAAGCCCACACCTGTACTGGCCCTGTCCTTGTTGTGTCATTTCTTTACAATGAAGATGTGTATCCTTCCTACAAAACAAAGGCCAATTCCTCCACTTTTATTTCAGACTTCAGTTTCTGCCTTCTCAGGGACTTCGTTCTATCTGTTTTTTATCTTTTTCTCCTTCTCTTCCTACTAAATGTTCCCTTACATATCCCATTATGTTTAATAGCTACTGTGTTTAAAACAAAATATAACAATAATAAGCCTTCCCTTTTCCCCACATCTCATTCCAACTCCTGCTTTAATTATTGTCCCTCCTTTACAATCAAGCTTTGAGAGTACATTGTCTATTTGCATTTCTCCTCTGCATCCTCATCTCCTATGTACTCTTCAGCTCAATCCAATTTGATTTGGGGCCCCACAACATCAGAAATATTTTCATTAAGGTCACCTCTGATATCCATAATGCTACATCTAATGGACATTGTTCTGAAGTCCTTTCTCTTGACTTATTAGAAACATAAAAAAAATATTTGTCTATCTTGCTTGTCTTCCATTATACCAGACTCTCTTGATTTACCTTATACTGTTCTACATAATTCTAAATACACTTTGACCAGTATCACCTTTCCCGCGACTCTATCTCTAAATGTTAATGTTCCTCAAGTCTTGGTTCAGATATTCCTTTTCTTCTCATGCTTTCATGTCATCATAGCAATCTAAGCATTTGACATGGCTTTAAATAACTTCTGCATTCTACATACCTCCATAACTGTCCACACATCATATTCTGAGTTCCAGAAACTGATAAGCTACATATATATTATCTCCAATTAGAATTGTTACAGGCTTTTTAAATTTACGTTTTTAAAACTAAGCTCTATTCTTAAATGCTTCTATCTCCATCTACTTAGCTGGGTTTGTAAACAATTTACTCAATTATTATTAAAAGAAACCTAGATGTCATCTCTCAGATCTCTTTCTCTCTCAATTTTCCCCTATTGTTCATCATCACATCTTTCAATTCTCCCTCTACTCCAGTTCTTCTCCACTGCCACCTTGCCAACTGAATCCCTAACATCTCTCACAAATATTATTGATATAACCTCGTAAATAACTATGTCTTGTTTTGACCCTGATCATCTGCCCTACCTCCTAGAAGCCACAATAACATGTAAATATTTCTATGCTTCTTCTCTTCTTAAAATTCATCTACAATTTTTCACTGTCTTAAAATAAATTCTAAAAGCCTTAACATAGCCAAAAATGCCTCATATGATTTGGTTTCTGATTCTCTTTACAATTTTTTTCTCAGAGTTTGTTTCCCTTTTATTCTCTAAGATTTAATCACTCTCACCTTCTGTGAGTTCCATGAATACTCACAGCTCTCTCTGACCTCAGCACTTCTACACATGCTGTTTCTCTTTTCCTGAACATACATCTAGAATCCTTAACTCAGGTAACTCCTTCTTATTCTTCAGGTTTCTCCCTAAATTAAATATATTCAAAAGAAAAGTTTTCACTCTCTCACAATTAAAGTCAGATCCTTATTATAATGCCTAATTCTACCATTGACTTTTTCTTTATGGAGCTGGTAACCATTTAAATTATATATCAATTTATATAATGATGTCTATCTTCCATGGTAAGCTTCACAAAGGTAGAAATCATGTTTACTTGTTCACCACGATATCTCTAATACTGAAATAGGAAGTATGGATACTCAATACATTTCAGTTGAATGGCTAAAAACTTCCATAATTTGTCCCAGCGTGATCCCTCTCCTGGGTCTGAGACTTCCATTTCCTTCCTTTCTTCCTTCCTTCCTTCCTTCCTTCCTTCCTTCCTTCCTTCCTTCCTTCCTTCCTTCCTCTGTCTCTCTCTGTCTCTCTCTCTCTCTCTTTCTCTCTCTTTCTCTCTCTCTTTCTTCTTTCTTTCTCTCTCTCTTTCTTCTTTTTTCTTTCTTTCTTTCTTTCTTTCTTTCTTTCTTTCTTAGATTCTTACAAAGACTTTAATATGGCTTTTATCTTTATTTTTAATTTTGAAACTTCGAATTTCAAATGCCTACTTGACATAGCCACAGAAATGAACCATAGGCACCATACATTTAGAATATTATTAAGCAAACATATTATTACCCCTTTCCCAACACATACCCACTGCAGTCTCTATCTTTGTTACTGACAGTCATCACCTTCTTCCATTTAAAAAACGTGAAGTCATTATCATTTCCTCTCTTTCTTTCACTTCTGATATGCAGTTGATTTCCCAAATCAGTTACTTCTTCCTTGGTGGTGTTTTTCAAATTGATCCTTCTATTTTTTTTTCTTCTGCTAATTTCCCATTTAGCCTTTCAGCATTCTTCTTCTGGACCTACTAAATGGTCTTCCTACCTTCAATATTTCATTTAATCACTGAATCCTCTATATTGGATAGATCAAGAGATAGCACAGAAGTCAGGAACATAGACTCTAAAGCCAGTAAGCCTGTACAAAAACTTGTTTCTGCCTCTTCCTAGCTATATGACCATTATCAAGTTGTTTAACCTCCCTATGCCTCATTATAAAGGAAAATAATAATGAAAACTACATATGAACTATGTTGAGGGTTAAATGAATTAATATACATTGCATATGTAGAACAGTGTTTGGCACATGCTAAGCACTCAATAAATGTTAGCTACTATTATTATATTTTTAATATTTAGCTTCCAAAGTTTCAGACTAAATCATGTCACTCCTTATTTATGTTTCCCCATAGCCAACAGAAAAATACTAAGACTACCATTTAAGACACTCAACAATCTAGACTCAGCCTACCTTGATCACTACCCAGTTTAGTTTTCTTCAACTCCTAAACTCCCAAGACACCATATTAATTTAGTATTCCCAATTATATTATGTATTTTCATGCTTCCATATGCCTTTGATTATGCTGTCCTTTCAACTTGAAATGCCTACTCCACATCTCATCAAAAACTTGTACATTCAAAGCCAAAATTATTTTCATGAGGCCATACTTGAGTCTCAAAGTCAAATTTATTACCCTTTCCTGTATCTTCCCAGCACCCGTGCCTCTATTTAGCACTTACTTTAGTTTGCATACATTTCTACTTCCTTGTCCTACTCCCTTACTAACCCCCCCATGATGCAATTAGCTTAGAAGATCCATGACAGTAGCAACCAAGTCTTAAATACCTTTGCATATCACACAACATCTAGCAGTGATACCTGGCAAGTTGACCAGCCACTTAACAGGTATTTATTGTCTTTCAATGGAAAAGAATTGAGTAGTTTAAGATTATGACAAAAATAAGACACTTTTCCTTTTCAGAGACACTACCCCTAGCTGGCATAATGATAGAACAGCATTTATTGTTGATATTATTTCCAACTACTTAATCCTACCTTTTATTAATGAAAAAACATAAACTATATAAACTATTTTATATATTCCGTTAATATAAACTATTATTTTTTATTTAAAAAATGATCTTACTTTATCAATTTATTTAGATTATCAGTAAACTATTTCCCTATAACAAAAACCAAAAAAGTAGTAGTAATCAATATTTTCTATTTAAAATGTTGACAAATAAAGCAATCCAAAGCCATTATAAAAAAGAATGCTTTATTCACTTGCCTACATAATCTCTCTGTTTACCAAATATTAGAACAGTGAGAGGTTTGGACTTTTCTTTTTACAGTCAAATTATTAACCTGAAGAAATGCAATATCTTCAGGGGACAGTAATGGAGACCTGAATAAAAACTCAAAATTGCCTAGAGATGTAGAGTCAGTTAAGTAGAAATTTTCATTTTATTTCCAACTGTAGTCTGGCTTCTACATGGAGCATGATTCTTTGTCTTTTTGGCAGCCTCTTTGGCAAACTTGGATCTAAGTATCCAGTGCGCCTTTAAAACAGTTCAACAGGGCCAGGAAAGAAAATTGTGCTGACCACTACATGTATTCCAAGACCTAGAATGCTTGATTTTTAAACCCAATATCAGTCAAGTCAGGGTATCTCATGGCTAAGATTTCATCTCATTATTTTTTCAATTCATATTGGATTCACTGTTAAGCTATTTTCAGTCATGCACATTGACCTAAATTCTCTCACAGTGTAAGCTACTCCCCAGGAGTAGGCTAGTTATGTGAAGAAATGGCATTAACACTCTCATGTATGGTATGGTAACTGCTTTTCCGGTGGCTGGAAAGAACGACATCCCAGGATGGTAAATGACGCCTTCATATGCTGAATAGGAATTTATACATCTTCATTAAATGTCTGCTCTGTAAACTAGGTGAAACCCAGAAAATAGGAGAAACTGGTTTACTAAATGGAAGGAAAGCAAATATTTAGATAATAGATTTTTTTTTAACTTTCTGGTAGAAATTATAGTGTATAATTGTTAGTTCATTCTTATTACAGAAAGGTCTTTGACTCAATACCGAGGTTAGCTTAAACTTAAATCCTATTTTGAAGATCATAAATGATGAGCTTCCCGCCCCCCTCCCAAAACCTCCTACTCCCAGTCTCTGCCACCCATCAAACTTAAGGGTCCTTTAGAGGAGATCTTTTAGAGGAGATGCTTTACTTTCTCCTAATTGAGCCTTAAAAAAAAGTATGCATTCATCTCTTTAAGCACATTATTAATTAGTAGACAAACCTAATAGAAACTAGCTTCAGCAAGAGCAGCCACTTGTTATTGGCTCTCATAACTGAAATCTGGGGATACATATTTGAACAATAAGATTAAATGATACCACCAACTCATTCAATTTCTGAAATGTTTCACTCTTTCTACTATTGCATTTGACTTCATTTTCTGGTGCATTCTTTCTTAATACGTGTTCCTTGGACAGCTCAAGACATAACAGCTTAGGAAAATAGCAGAAAATTAATGCTTTAGTAAAAGTCCCTGCTATAAATCACAGTGGACTGGCTTGGCTCTTTTTATCTTCAATATTTCACTCATACAGTACATCTTCCACATTGGGTAATTGCAAGAAAGTAAAGCATAGTGTTTAGAAACATACACTTGGGAGTCTTCATGCCTGGGTATAAACCTAGCTCTGCCACTTCCTGACTATGTGAGTATTATCTGCCCCTGAATGAATAAGTGCTGCGGGAAGGATGTGTGACCAAACCTGTATTGTGTTCCCACCCCTGAGCGGGTACAGGAAGAAGTGAGATCAGTTCCACTTTGTTTGAGATTAATAAAGAAAAAAATTAAGATGCTGTTATAAGTAAATTAGCAGGCAGAAACTACAGATGCCAGTTAAACTGCTACATGAAAAATAACTAGCATGTGTCTATGGTTAAATACAAAACGAAGGCTAACATTGTAGGTACCAACATCATAGCTTTCTCATACCGCACTGCTATTGCTTATTTACAAGTGTATCTCCTTCAATAAACCCTGAGCCTCTCAAGATCAGGTACTGTTTCTAGTGAGACAAGGAGTATCTAGTATGTGGAAAGATGTAATAAATGTTTATTGAATAAGGGTAAAGTGGCTCTAACTTTAAGCAAAATACTTGCAATAATACATTTGCACATTTTATTTTGCTTTGAAGAAAATGCATGGCTATAGTTACTTGGAGAATCCTACAGTTCAGTAGGATTTAATGATCTTCTAATTGTTTAAAAAGAAAAAGAACTGATGGATTCCACTATCTTTGAGGTTTACTGGCCATTATAGTACTTGGAAGAATACTTGTAAGGGGACTATGGACATGAAATAGAACTTGAATTAAACTAAGGGGGTTGATGTTTCAAATTTATTACCATCCCAAAAATAAAAAAGCTGTTTACTTGTTTCTTTGAAATATGCTAGTGGGTTTAACCCTGTCCCTAAGCTAAAATTTGTTCTTTCTTCATTAGAGACTCTTCTAGGCAAAAACGAAGGTATACACAGAGGTCCACAGTTAGACTTATGCTTTCAGTTATTGTGGCATCCAATTTTTATGACTCCAAAATAAATTTGCTGTCTAGCATTATCAATCCATCTCACAGCTTAACTTCTTTTTAAAAATGACCAAACAGAAGCTTCAATAAATATCTAGCTGGGAAACAGGCAAGACAGGAGCAAAATGCTCTTATGGCGATGTGTAAACTCTTCCAAGCCTTAAGGAGGTTACTTGCTAAATGTCTAAAAGAGTTAATGATCTTCCAAAAGGGAATAAAGATCAAACCCAGTGTCCTCCAAGCAGGGACTAATGGCCCAGTACACTAAATCTTAAACTCTTCTCTAAGTGATTTCAGTCTCTTTCTAATCCCAATATATTGAAAGCAAAATCTACCCCTTTATAAGAGACAAAGAATGAAACTACTTTTAGATTGCATTAAAACCATATGCTGCCCAGGAAATTCAACATTAGCAGGCAGTAAATTACACTTTTAATTTGCTTGTTGTTTCTGGGTGTTGCTACAAACATATTACAGTATGTGGTACTACTTAGTGGCTGGATAACCTATCCATGTCGTTTGGAAAACATATGTTGTGTTAATGATGGACTTCGGTGTTAACTCAATCCCCACCTCCCAAGCTGGTTTATATCATAACACATTATTGTGTAACTATGAATAATAAGCACCTTAGTGCAAATTAATTTAGATCCCACCCCACCCTCCATTGTGCAAAGCAAAATTAAATAGATTTTTTTTAGCCTAACTTCCTTTGCCCATTAAAGTTGTGTATATAAATAAGCCAAGTTATCTTTTTCCTTGTGAGAAATACTGTTTTATCTAACAGTCACTTTCTTACTAGTTCAGTACTCTACCACTCTAAATTAGGACACTTTATCTTAAGGCTTCATAATCTTACGAGACTATAATTGGAAAGTTTATAAAAAAAATTCTGCTTTGTAAGCTTGGCAGCTAAGATAGAAGAAGGAAATGAGAAGGGCTACAGCAGAATTACACCATCACTGCTAGCCTGACTCCGCTTGACAGAGCCGTTTAATATTTTGACAAGACAAAATATAAAGCAGCATTTTATTCTGTGGAGACTTCACTAGACACAAGCATGGAAGTGCTTGTGATCAATAAAGTTTGCGGTGGATAGTGATTTATTTACAGCAGGGTATTATGTAGAGAAAGAGCTGTGATATTTCCACAGGCTTTGAAAGCATAATGGGCCCCTCTCAATCCTTACATGGAAGAGTTAGATTGTCATGGTTGCTCAGGCAGTATTCAAAACGTTATCTGATCAGCCTTAAAGACTTCAGAACGAGACAGATGATTAGTTACCCTAAACGATCCTCATCATGCAGAAATTGATGATTTAATATAGTCAATGACAGACGATTCCATTTGTACTAGATAAAGTGTCTGCGGTTTGTATCAATCATAATAGAGTTATTATTGAGCATAAAAGAAAAGCATGTTTAATATCATTAATTCCAGATATGTCGCTTTCCACATCTGGCATTCATCCATAGACCAGAACCACTCCAGGCTATCATTCCTGCCTCTGTGCTGGTGACTCCAGTGTTTTTTGTAATTTCAAAATGTTTTTCAGCACCTCCAGCTAGGCGCAATAACAGTTTACAGATTACCCATGTCATCACATTTTGACAAACTTCTCCATCTGATGTGACCTTCATCTTTAGCCATCTGCTTGCCTTTGTTTCCGCTTTCTTTCTTTTTCTTTTTTTTCTTTCTTTTTTTTTTTTTTTTTTTGATAAACCTCAGCAGCTTAAAGCTATAGTAGTTTGTTCCATACACAATACTTCTAGGTCAACATTTCACCTGTGTAAATCCAGAAACACAGACTGCAGTGTAAAGATGGTGACCTGGGTTCAGGTCCCCAGGTACCTGACCCTCCCTAACCCCCTTAGTTATATTTTTCATCATTCACGTCAAATTCATTTTGATTGTATGGAGGAGAAAGCACACAATCAGAAAAAAGGAAGCCCGAGTGGGAGTTGGAGTGAGAGAAGAGAGAGAAAAGAATAATCAGTAAAGCTAAGAAGTTGGAGAGAGTAGAAAAAAATGTAATTTCTACATTTGCCTTATCTGCAAATAATATAACAATGAGAAAAACAATGAAGAGACAAACTTTCCAAGGAAGAATATTATGTTTACCTAAAGTAAACACGATTTCTTTTTTATTTTAAATACTCTAATTTCCAAGTGTCATGTTGAAACAACAACAACAAAAAGTCCAGCTTCACATATTGTGAATTCACCTTTTTTAGGGAAGAAAAACGTCTCAGTAAAAAGCAGTAAGTCACTGAAATTAAATTACTTCTACTCACAAATGTTTGTGCTGTACCCTAGGTTGTACACCAGAAGTTTCTTTTTCTTGTTATCCTTTTGTAATAAAAATTGACTTGGAGATATTTTTTACATATTTATTGGACAAATATTTATTGAGCATCTACTGTGTGCCAGACACTGTTTAGGCATTGGGAATACATCAGCAATCAAAAGAGACAAAAGTTCCTGCCCTCATAAGCCTTACATTATAATGTTGATTACTAATCAAAGGGTTGTGAGAAGTTAGAAAGCTAAAAAGAACATTTTTTAAAATTAAGGACAGGATGAAAATAAAAACTTTGGGGAAGATAAAAATCAAGATCCCCTTTTCTTTCAGAGGTATCCAAGTGTTAAGCATATATTCAAAGGGAAGCAAAAAAAGTCATCACACCTAGATGAAGTTAAATGCATATGAACACTAATTATGTGTTTACTTTCATTTTCTTTGGTGGGGGAAAGTAAAAGAGATTAACACTGCCTCAGGTCCACAGCGTAAGTTTTCAAGTTTAGCTATCATTGCTTCATCATATTGTTTTAGTTATCATTACTTCAACATGATTGGTTTTCCAAGACAAAGTCCAAAATCTTCTCCTTATATAGTTATCCCTTGTTAATTATAGAGACATCTAACAAATCACGTGAGTAAACATCGACTTTTTAATTATTTTGTTGAAAACTGTTCATGATATTTCAGGTGTAAGTATTTAAATATTCATGGGGATACTTTAGCAGATTAGCCAAATCAAATTTAACTAAACAAAGCTTATGAGATGCCCTCTATAAAAGCAAAACACTCAGAGTCAATTTCTAGTGTTCTAGGTTTGGCTCCAGCATTTCTTAATTATGTAACAAACTCGAAATGTCAGTTTTCTTGTTTTCAAATTAAGAGAATATACTTGCTTTGCCTGTTGCACAGAGTTACATTAGAAGTGATTTTTTAAAGTTATTTTACAATAAAAACTTGAGATATTACCTAGTCAAATTTCTCCATTCTTAATTTCTTATCCAGTGATTTTTCTTGTCCTCTATAAGATAATGTAATAAAAATGCTTTGAAAACTATGACATGCATAAATGATATGGTATTATGATAGAACAAGTTAACATAATCTTTCTACATCTCAGTCTCAGTATTTCTAAAAATAAAACATTCCTGATTACTCACATGGATTCTACAAAGAATTAAAAGAAAGTTTATGCAGAAAACATTAGATTTTTGATAATAATGATTTCACACTTTTAATAAAATTTTATATGCATGTAAGCCTAATTAATGTCCATCAGCAATCATCATGTTAATAGATCACTACTGGTATGGCACTTAGTTCTCAATTTAATTATTTATTTAATTGTCAGTATCAACTTAATATTGCTTGAGACATGAAATAATAGATCACAGTTGTGTTTTATTTATTCCCATTACTAAAGTTAGGTTTTTAATAGCTTTTTTATGATCTAATACTCTCAAAACAGATAGCAGAACCAGTAAACAAATACACTATTTGAGAAAGGATTTCTGTTCTTTGAGGGGTTTATCCCTGACACTAAAATGTATGTAGAGAAAGTGTCAGCCAACTTTTGACATGTAAAATATTTGTGTCAGACTCACACAGAGGAGGTTCAGAAAACAAGTGACCATAAAGTCCCTTAAAGCTAAAAATCAAAAGCCTTCTGAATCAGAGTCTAAGAAGAGTACTCTTCAGTTCTGTTTCAAGCTCATTATTGATTTTACTTTGACCATTAATCAATTTTTGTGTCCCCAACACATTTTAAATGGTCATGCCTATTTGCCTGTCCAGAAATCACTGTGCTGACAATTGCTACATGTATTAGATTTTAACTATACAATTGTGGGTTTACTAGTAGAAGAAAAAAAAATGGAATCTGTATGGTAAAATAGTAGCTGTGGTCCTCTATTTCAGTTCATGCATCTAAAAGGCTAACTACATCCACTATGAACTTGGTCAGCTGGCATAGAAATTTAACTTAGAACTTAAAGTATACAAGATGTAATTCTGATGAAAAGAAATGAAAATGCAAAATATTTTCCAATCAATTTCACTTCTGAAACACAATCAGTATAAATAGCAAAGAATATTTCAGATAGAAAAATAAAGAATGCTAGTTTGGATAACTTTTCTTATTTTTCTTTTAAAGACAATGTTATTCTAAAATGTTTTAAGTTTTTTTATATAGTTATAAGCCAGCAGGAAATTTGAAGTTTGATCTCTAGAAATTTCTCTTGGCACATATGATTTTTTAAAATTAGAGCTAATTCTAAAATTTGTTATTTTATTAATAAATGTTTTGTGTGTATGGATGAAACTTATGACTTCTTAGAATGTTCTCTACTATGATGCTTCTTTCATTTATGTGTCTTTGTTTATGGTACACCTTCCTGCTGGAATTCCCTTTCTTTTCCTCTTCTCCTATAAAAATACTAAATTTCCTTCAAGTGCTGGCTTGAATCTAAATTTGAGCACAGATTTTTTCCTAAATTTTTCAGGATTATTGACTTTTCTCCCTTTCTTCCTTTCTTCCTTTCTTCATTTCTTCTTTTCATCCTTTCTCTTTCTCTCTCTCTCTTTCTTTCTTTCTTTCTTTCTTTCTTTCTTTCTTTCTTTCTTTCTTTCTTTCTTTCTCTCTCTCTCTCTCTCTCTCTCTCTCTCTCTCTCTCTCTCTCTCTCTCTTAATTCATAAAGCAGTTATAGTCTGCACTACTTTATCCAGAATCATGCATTTATTCACTGAATATACATGTAGTGTCTGGGCTTTGCCTGACACTGTATTAGGCATCAAGGCTGCTAAAAAGATAACAGATGAGATAGTAATCCACTTTATCTAGACGGAGAACAATGCAACTACTTAACCCAGAAATGTTTTTACATATTATTTCATTTAATTTTAATGGCATCTCAGAATAATGTAAAATTGTCATCCTCATATCATAGCTGAGAAAACTGAGACATTGGGAAATTGAGTTACTAGACAATCACTTGCTAGTCATTCTAGGTTTACACACTTCATCTCCACACCTACATTGATGCCCAATTCTCTGGGAATCTGAGCACTGTTTTTTAACTCTTTTCTGTTTTCTTGATTTGCTGGACAAAAAGTTATATATTTACTAAATTATTTATTGACTGATTGCATAGTATAAATCTGATTCAAGTCTTAACAGAAACCTAGAGAGATTTTTTTTTCCAAATATTATATAACATGGTTGGAGTAATTTTCTGTCATATAAATAATGATATTAAAATCCATTTAATAGTCCAATTAAAACTCTCATAAGGCTGAAGGAAAAATGCTATAGGTAAGAAAACTGAAAACAAAACATTAACTAAACCTAGTTTTCTTTTTTTATAATAAAGCTGCAAAAATCTACAGCCATAGATCATTTTGGAACATTGCAAATTTAAGAGGTCTAATTCACAGATGTGCTATCTTACTTGTATAACAAAAAATCAGAACATTTTCAACTTTTCAGAGAATGTGCATTCTAAGTATAACAGCAACTTAGAGTACATACGTGCACTAACTTAAAGAAAACCAAGCAATCACCAAGGGCAAAATTTCTCCTTCAGATCTCTATGAACAATCAGGACTCAAACTTTGTGTTAAAAAAAAAAAACAAAAAAAAAAAACCTCTCATTTAAGACCATCCAGAGTAAAGCAAATCTAAAATATAACTCAATATCCTTTAATAATACTTTATGTTATATGTACATATTCACATATTCACATACATATTGCTAGTAAACAAAAATATCGGATGCCATTTAAATATTATATCATTATAGGATTCAAAGATAAAATTCTAAAGAAAAAGAAAAACTGTAGAAATGGAATCTCTAATATTACAGGTATAGTTAAGAAATATTTCTATAAATCATGTCATATTTCCAGAAATTAAATGTTTATTACTGTCTAATCTCTATATATATCAGGATTAAATATTTGAGATTCTATTAAAAACAAATTTTATATCTCTGAAATATTAGCTAAGTAAAAATTTAAAAGATAGTATATAAAATTAGAAGAAAACTAGTGTATTATTAATTATCTGCATATTAAAAATGTCATTTAGAAAATATTTGATCTCAAACTGCCTTATCTATTCCTGGGACTCAGTACTCTATGGATTTATTTCTCTTTTGTCAGGGTCAACATACATGAGAAAGCTCTAAATGGCCAGGTGCTATGGCAGAGAATTACACACATGCCACCCTAGCCTGTCCACAAAAAGTATGTGGATGCAGTGAAGAAGGGTGAACCTCCAGGATTTAGGCTGCCTAAATTCAATTTCTGGCTCTATTATTCATTAACTATGTGACTTAACATGGATTACTCAATTTCTCTGGACCTCAGATCCCTGATCTTAAAATAAAGCCAAGTAATTCATGTCTTACGAGTTTGCCATAAATATCAAATGAGATAATGCATATAAAACACTTAGTACAATGCCAGGCACATAAATAATGGTCAAGCAATATTAGCTATTATTACTACTATTATTAGCCAATAAGAGCTTATCAGTCAAACCAACACATCATTAGAGTTTAAGTTTTTCAGCAGCAAGGTCATGCCATATTTAGCTTGTGTTTTTGACGTATTAGTGAGTGTAGATTGAATGACAGGTCAAATGTGTAAATGAAGGAGTCAACAAATACAAATGTATTTAAAATATAAGATATATATATATGTGTGTGTGTGTGTGTGTGTGTGTGTGTGTGTGTGTGTATGATATAAGTTACAAATATATTTATAATGCAAATTGACCAAATCATCAATCAAGTAAATTTAGTCAACACATCAGTTATGTGTAAATATTGGTCAAATAGATAAATATTTGACTAAATAGATCCACTGTTGGATTAAATTCATTAACTCATTCATGTGGTTTTAGTATGGTACTGCCCTACTAATATTTAAAGAAAAAACACAGGGTTTGTTGGGAAACAAAAGTCTGGCATTTAAATCAAATATAGAGCAAAAATAAGTATATACAGGCTGAAGAAAGATGTAAGCATCATATTTATACATCGTGGGATTGGAGATATTAGAAAATATTGACAAAAGGAGTTTAGGCAAAGGTGTGAAGTAGAGGAGGTAAAGGGTGAAAAATATAAACTCACTTTTTTTTTATAAGAATAGCATTAGAAAGGTAAACAAATTCTCTTGATAAAATCACACCAAACATTCCAAAACCAAGCAGAAATAAATATTGGAGTGGCCACATACTTTTCCTAGAAAGGACAAGCCTTATTGAAATCATGTTACACATTAAAGACACATACACAAGCACATGCATGGATGGACACACATGACATATGCATACTCATACTTTTGGCTGTCTAAATTAAAAATTGTAAATAATTCTTAAAAGTACTAAAACCATATATTTCAGTAGAAACAAATAAATAAACAATAACAACAAATCTAACAATTTTTAAAACAACCTCTGTATCTGAAATATTACAAATTAGCAACAGAAAAATGTCTACATTCCTAATTGCAACTCTGGCACAGATCTGATGGTAGTGACTACTACCACTCACTTAGTGTATTAATTTTTCCAAGGTCAGCTATCCAATGGTCCACCATCACAGATAATTCTACTTCTATGAATTTGTTTCTTGTCACACTCACATCAAAGGAAAAGAAAAATGAGTTAACAGTCAGCACTTAAGGGTTGTTGAAGTGGCAGAAGGTTCAGTTCCTTTAGAACAATGACTCCAGTTTGACATTGTGTGATTATAAGGTAAAATACTGTCCTATCTCAAAGAGCCTTTGTCTATAGCTAAAAGGAAATAGTCTATTCCTGAAAGTGAAATATGGATCTGCATTTTATAAGCAATTGTGTCATTAGTCATCAAATATATGCTGAGTATATTTTTAAATTATTTTTATTCTGTCTTATAAGAGATACTATGGACTCTGCCCTCTACAGTTTGTTCTCTCTCTCTCTCTCTCTCTCTCTCTCTCTCTCTCTCTCTCTCTCTTTCACACACACACACACACACACACACACACACACACACACACACACACTGTACTCATGCCAAAATGATACTCTGCTTTTGTCATTTTGTTATCCAGATCTCAGTGCTATTGAATCTGTGTTTGAGAGAGAGGTGTCACATTCTTCACACAAAATGGCAAGGTTGAATCACCAACAGTATAGTTCTGGAATGTAGCAAGTCTACGAGGTCTGAAGTACCACTTATCAAAACACAATTCTGTAAAGATCGATATGTGTAGAAAAAAACGAGACACCCACACAACCCTTGTATAGTCAGTAGGTTGAAGCAGAAGAGATAGAAGAAAGGCTCTAAGGAGTAACATGGAAAACAACATCCAGGAAGAAACAATACCCAGGACTACATAGTGTGGATCATTCTGAGACAAAATTTTAAGTCAACACTGGGGAAAGAACAAATAGTGAGTACACCTGTGGAAAGATATGCAGTTACAAAGGAAAATGTTTATAGTCACTCCAGGTCTCAAGTTGCACGTGATCAATTCTACCAACATTCCGTTCCCAATCACTGTCAATGTAATCTTGTGTGATAAAAGTTAGTAATGTGCGTTGTCATAATTGACCAAATTCTCATCAATAATGATGAGTTTATGACAAAACACAAGCAATATAACTGGAGAAAACAATAAAAGCAAAAAATAAATAAATTTTGAAATATAAATAATAGGCAGAGAACAATTTTTTCAGATGGTTTTGTCCTTTAAGTGAATAAAAACAGTCTTCCATATTTTCATTTGCAATGAAACAAATTTGATTTCTGACTTTAATCTATCTTCTACCAACTCAAGACAATCTCATAAACTTGATGGATCAGAAAGGCTTTACACTGGGCCCTACAGTGGAACTCACAATCATTCCTACTCTAACTCAAGCCATTTCAATTGTTTTCACCATACCTGCTTTTTTTCTTCCTTATCTCAAAAATCACTGCATCAACTTGCTCCCCCTCATTATATATCTTTTTTTTAAAGCCTATAGAATCCAGTATTCCCAGGCAGTCTCCCATCGGGCACATTTAGGGTGGCATGGCCATAGATTCATTATATGTCTTAAGATGCTCAACTCATGGCCATGCTACCCTGAACAAGCCCAATCCCATTTGATCTCAAAAGCTAAGCAGGGTCAGGCCTGGTTAGTACTTGGATGGGAGACCACCTAGGAAAACCAGGTGCTGTAGGCATAAAAAATAAACAAACAAGTAAATAAATAAATAAAAATCCTCTACTTATACCACAAATTATAGACTCTTCCCATCAATCAGGAACACATATTTTCATTTGCGACTCTTCAGAAATGTCCAACTGCTATTACTGCAGATTTTGGGTATTTCTAGCACTAATTTGGTCTTCCCCACACTATATTCCCAAAATCACTGTTGAAATTTTCATTATCACTTCCCTGGCACCTAAGATTATGTCTGGGATAACAGGTATATCCACTGTCTTTTTTTTTTTCTCAATAAATAAATAGATACATCCACCATATAATGGTCTGCAATACATATTTCTGTCTAAATCCAAAAATTAGATTAACTTTCTGTTAAATTATACATTGACTCTACTCATTAAAGTACTCAAATTTAAAATTATCTTAAAAGCATGTTCACATCTCTATACTGATTTACTGTGTGCCCCAAGTGCTAATAATTATCTCCATCTCAATTCTGTCTTTAATCCTGATTATCATAAAGTCCACAAGACCAGCTTTTGTACAAACAAATTCTGTCAACCAGTCATTAAGATATAAGATCTTAATGGGGAACTTGGGCCTTTTAGAAATTATATTTGTGAATCCTCCAGTCTAAAGTTGGTGCGTATGTGCTAAGGTGCTCTGGTCAGAAGGTATATACATAGGCATGTAAAAGGTATTCCAATGAACCTGATGCAAGTTTGAAGAGTCTTTGGCTGGAAAAGTTGGAAGAAGTTTAAGGCCAATAAGAAAATGATTGACAATTCAGAGATATTAATATAAATGCTGTATGAATAAAAAAAGTCTTATATTATCCTTCTTGGATGTTTTTACACATTGTATTCTAAGCTGCATCAAAAAATTAATCCAATGCATATTACCTCATTTATTTCCAGCATGTTTACACATTTTACTTCACTGATAAGCTATCACAAACAGGTCTAAGTAGAAAACCTTGGTGGATTTAGAGGCACAGAATTACAAGATTAAAATAAAATGATAGTGTCTGTGCAACGTACTTATCCTAATGCATATATCAATGAAAGTTTTGAGGAGGGGTTATTGTATCTTAAAACCAGTGTTCTTCAACTATATTAACAAGAACAATTCTTTCATAGTGTGTAGAAAACAAAATATGCTCAAACTTTATCACAGTGCTACTGTTAATTGGCTTTTAAATGGCAACACAATTTACAATACATTAAAACACAAAAACTATCTGTGTTAGTAGGATTTCTATTTCCAATCTTGATAGTTCTGGAATGGATTTTGCAGTTTCCCTGTCTACCCCTACACACACACACATACACACACACACACACACACACACAATTTCCATAATCTTTTAAAACCAAAACTGTAGGTCAGGCTAGTTCAATACCTGCAGAGAGAACTCTGAGTGACATTTAAGTCAACCTTGGAAATAGCCAGTGATCTCCTTGCTTAGAATGAATACCAAAGAATGTCAATTTCACTTATTTTTAAGTAACAGTGCAGGCAATGGAAAGAGAAAAGGTTGATAACGCTTTGATTTGTTGTGTTTAGTTTGTGTTTGTTTTTGTTTTTGTTTTTGCTGCTATTGTTATTTCTCTTTTTTGTTTGTTTTGAGTTTTGGTTGTATGAGTCTTATTAGCAAGCTAATTTGGAGGCTAAGTCTCCAATACCCAGTACTTTTTTCTTGGTTTTCTTAGCTTATAAAATCCTGCTGATCCTTGATAGCACAGAAAGCTCTATATTATAAGAAGTCAGTTTCTTGAAGTGTGGAAAAGATTGGCTTTTTATTAATTCCTAGTAATTCATTGTTTGCATATACTAGTCTTAGCTGCCCAAATCAATTGTCAGCTTTTTGAGGGTAGGGCAAAATGTTATCATTCTGTTTCCCTTTTCCATTTGGCATAGATTTCAACAATTATTTAATCCATAAACTATAAATATACTATTATGTATAAAGAGTTAAGATAGAGAGTCATTAGAGATAATAAAATGAATAAGATGAGATCCCTACTCACAGGAATTTTGAGAGACAGAGGAGGTAATAATTAAAATATAATGTGATAGCATCCATAACACATTGATTTAAAAAAAAAAAGTCCAAAATAGCTGTGCAGAGAGGGTTGTCGGACAAGAGTTGTGACCCTGTATCAAAGGATACAGTCAGCTCATGTTGACACCTCAAGAAGAATGCTGAAGCAATATGTAGCAGAGTTTAGTATCCTTCCTTCATCTCATGCCCCACTGTGCTTGCCAAATGACTGGATTCAACCAGGACCTGGGGAGCATGGAAGCAATTATAATAGTCCATGTAAGTCTACCTTTCAGAGAACAAAGCAGGGTGCTTAAGAGTGGAGAGTGAACCTTGGAGTATAAATGAAAGATATACAACATATATGTAGATTTGAGGATATAAGATTAGATTTACACATAACAAGGAACATTTGTTTATAGGATATTCGGATGGAGATAAAAATCCAGGGTCTGACGTTCAGAAGAAAGATCTGTGCTAAACAAATGGATTTGGACTCTATTAAACTACAAATAATTAAAAGAGTGGATGGATTCATTAATGAGGAGTGAAAAAAGGATCCTGTATAATATCAACAATTTAAGTGTGGTTAAGGAAATAGAGCACATGAATGACATAAAAGGTAGCATTAACTAGGTGAGAAGAGAATCAGGAGAACAAATTATCATAAAATACTGGGAAGAAATGCTCAAAAGGGTTAAATGCAACTCATTGGTCAAAGTTTACCTTAAGAGGCATTAATCCCCCCTCACTCTCTAGTTGTGCCACTCAGAGAAGTCACTGCGACACAGCTCTGCATCTGAGTCCTAAGTGGTAGAAGGGACCCAAGATTTTGTAGATCCGGTCAGCCCAGAACTTGGCACTGGAACAGCTGTGACTCCTTCCTGGGAAAGTGTGATATAGGTCATGCCAGGGCACAGCCCTTGTCTTCAGGTAGTCCACAAAGAGAGAAGGTAAGGAGAGAGTTATGGTTGCGGAAGTTCTCCACTGAGACCCTAGCAAGCAGCCAGTGGCCTAGGAGGCAGCAGGAGCCAAACAAACCTGGAGAGGTTCATACATTAGATCTAGTACAGGAAGAAGCGAAATCTGATACAATGGACACTACTTCATAAAAAAGTGACTGAAAAAGAAAGAGAAGCAGAATAAATGGTAAAGAGGAATCCAGGAGAGAAGCATGGCAGTGAAAAAAGAGCAGACTTAGAGGAGCCAGATTGCTTGAGTTTAAACACTTGCTCGACCTCTCACTATCTGTGTGATTTTTAACAATTCATTTATCTTTTCTGTGCCTCAGTGTCCTTATCCCTAAAATGTAGATAACACATTATCTACCTCATATGTTTGTTATGAATTACTATATATGAGACATTTAGAACTGTGTCCAGCACATATGGGGCATTATTTTAATATTTGATAAGGATCAAAGGAAGATTTTGTTTTTTGTTTCATAGAAACTTGAACATCTTTTTCAGGCTTGGAGGAAAAAAAGAATTTTAAGGAAAAGACTGAAGATATAAGAAAGAGAATGAATTATTGTTGGAAAAAACATCAAAATGGATAGGATTTCTTGATCGGGTAAAAGGATTATTGCATGATAAGCACTTTCTGATTGCATGCTTATTGATTGTTCAGGAATATGTATTAGATTAAATAAGGTAATTATGCATAGTTTACATAGGTATTTTTGTAGTATTTACTAGTCTAAATTTTCAAATATTATATATTAGTGAACTTCACTGTATCTGTACACATTAAGGCCTAGATTAAATATAATTTAATGAATGAGAAAATGAAGAAATGATTGCATGAAAGAACATTTATTGCTCTGCTCATTCAGTTGTCACCTTCATGTGCACTATAGAATCTTATGTCTTAAACTCTTAAATAAATCCAAAGCAAGGGAGGCAAAGTATTCAAACTCAACTTTATAGTAGCCAATGTGCCTGCACTGGTCACTCAACACACGTTACCTATCCTATTATACACCTTTGACCCGGGATTGCCATATTCCCAGTTTGTATGTCTTCTGCCTTAAGTTTCCAGTTCAATGCTCTAGTTTTCCATCAGAATTAGAGTTCAGCCCTAAACTTCAGCCCATATATTTGAGTCTTTGTTTTCCTTCCTATCTTTGTCATAATAGAATAGGTTGGACCCTGTCCCTTGACCCTATCCAATGGCTTGGTTTCCTCTCCCAATAACTGACAACAACAAATTATAATACTGCTTCCAATTTGACTGAATATGGCCATTGCCTCAATTTCTTTCCAGATAGATAATGGATGACACAAGCCTCCATCATCACAAGTTCACCAGATTCCTTTGGAAGCAATAGTGAACTGTTGGCTTCATCGCTCAAAGGCCAGTACTAAAATTGGATAATTTCATCCAGTTCATGATCTTTGCAGCTTTTTTTTCTAGCTTCCTTTTCTTCTCCACTGGCATTTTTGCACTGGAGGTTCCCACATATCTGATGATCAAAACATTGTAACTAAAGCATGCCCATTGAAAACATGTTTTTTTGCTTCTCTCAAAAATAATGTGAAAATGTTATTATGAACTCATTCTCACAAAATTTTTTTTTGGTAGAAGTATGAAGTTCATGATCTTAAAAGGTATACAAAGTAAAAATATATTTATTCTTTAGAGGGCAACATTTTTAACACTTCACAATTCTTTAATTCTTCTCTTGAACACCATCAAGTTCTCAAGTTCTTGCTGTGAACAGCCTTCTTATTCCAGAGGCAGTTTAATCATATATGGAAAGAGCAAGAACCTTGTAGTCAAATAGCCATGGGTTCAAATTCTGTGAAAACTACTTTGTGTCACTTTGGGCAAGTTACTTAGTATCTCTAAGCTTCAATTTCTTCAACTGTAAAAATAGGGTTGATAATACCTTCCATAGAGGGTAGTTTGAGAAACAAATGAGATGACAGATCAAAAGCACTCAGTCCAGTGCCTGGCACTCAGGGAAAAGTAATTCCCTCTTTTTTCTTTCTTTTCTTCTGGTAATATGAACTAAAGATCAAACAGACTTCAGAATCACTCACAATCAGTTCTATTCCTGAAGACATCTTACAATTTTTATAAGCCACTCCAGTATCAGAAACATGACGATCAAAACTTAATTGTCTGAGATTTTCTCCATATGTAGACTAAGCAAATTTGAGCAATTTTGTAAATTAGAAGCATTTTAAGGCATTTTAAACAGAAGCTTATTTATTTATTCACTTATTTTGCAGCCCCTGGTCATTCTAAGTGTGCAATCAGCCTTATTGTTATGGCACAATTTCACAGCTGTAACTGCTATATGCAAAAAGAAGTTTGCTTAAAACTGAGGGTTTTTTGTATTTGCTTTCCCACAAATTGGGTTATATTCAGTCAGTTCAACCATAACCATAAAACTTGAAAACGATTTTGAATATATCAAAAAGTGAAAGACTTTTTTCAATTACCAGAAAAGCCATATACATTTATTTACATGATTATTAAACAAGTAGATGTGTCCTACACTAAGAAAACTTAATGAGTCCATCCTCTCTGTGCTTCAAGGCAAATTATAAATCATGGCAGTTCTAGTGACTGCCTCAAATTTCTCTTTATTAAATGTTGTGCCATCATCCAGTCTATCATATTCATTACTCCACCTCCTAGATTTATATTTCCTTCTGGTCATGTGGAAGTTTGGTCCTAAAATTCTTTGACATGCCATTTATTGACAAATGCAGTCTACATTCTTTCCCTTGGGCTCTATAACTATTTGAGCCATAGAACACAGTGTAAATGACACTGGCGCTTTTACTTCCCAATTGTCTTGGGATACGTGCTTTTGAAACTGAGCCACCATGCTATGAGAAAACCCAAGATGTCTCGTGGAGTAGACTTACAGAATCAGCTCATCAGCTATGTAAACCAACTTAGAAGCAGATCTCCATCCTTATACAAGCTGCCCCAGCTATCCTTGCTGAACCCTGCCAAAATTTCTGATCCATGGGCACAATAAATGACCTGCTATTCTTTTAAGCCACTAAATTTTGGAGTGGTTTGTTATGCAGGGATAGAAAACTGGAACAATCCTCACAGGTTTGACTTCTCACTAAGAGGAGTTTAGAAAAGTGTGTCAAAACCTGCCTAAGATTTCAAACATAGTTTTGAGGAGTAGGAGAGAATTTATGGAAAAAGTAGAAGTTGAGTTGTCCCCTGAGTACTGAGTAAAATTTGACATGTTAAGATTAAGAGGAATAAATGTATTGAAATCAGACCAGTGAGAATGACCTACTAATACAGAGTATGCACTTTGAGAAATAATAGAAGATAATCTTGTACACCAAGAAATCATCCACAAAACTCTAGAAAATAGAATTTAACTTATTAAGAACTTTTCAAAAAGCAAACACACTCCATTTAAGGGTATTTTATCATGAGGCATTTGTAAAAAAAAAAACATTTTATCTTCAAACATAAACTGAGACATGGTAAAAAATGAAGATGAAAATGAGATCTTACTACTCCTATATTATAAATCAACATTTTGACTTAAATTATTTCCATTAGAGCTACCTGTCATCTAAAATAATCACATACATATACATACACTCATTTCTGTATAATCCATCATGACTTTCACTATTTATATTCATCAATAACTACTTAATGAATAATAACTACTTAATTAATATTTCCCATACCGTAGATCATATGCCCCCACTCGAAGTGGAATAGCTTCCCTTACCCATGAGTCTTCTCTATGGCCCCATTTGAAGGCTATAAAGCTATCACTATATGCCACTCAACTACAGGCAGGCAGAAGGACAATAATCACACATGATTTTATTGAACATTTGCCTGTTCTCCTACAGGGTGTGAGGTTCTCCTACACAAACTAACCCACTCCATTTTTTTATCTTCCCACTGGCTCATTCAGGATGCTATTACTATTCTGTACCAAAGCTTTCCAAAGACCAGACCATAAAGTAGGAAAATCTGTATTTGGCACCATCTCAATGTGTTTTCTGCTTGTTCTTTCATAACATGACAACTAGGCTTTTTCCAGCACCCACAGTCTAGTATGCTTAGTAAAATAAATTTATTTTTTATCTCCTTTCCTCCTACATCAGTCTCTTTAAAGATATTAATCACTGATGGCAAATTAATGTGTTAGGTACTGAGAAAACTAAATTTTAACAGGGGATTTCTAAAACAGCAAAGATTTAAAAACAAAAAGAATAAATTTTAATAGGAAAATTTTACACAATGCACTTGAAATGATACTTTCAAACATGGTTCTTTCTAGCAGTCTTCAAAAAAAGAAATAGGCCATGTAGCAAATGTCACCCTCCTTTACCTTTATGACTGCCTACCTGGCAGTCAATGTGTATCATGTATCTAGAGGCATAACTGTTACCCAAGGAACCTCTCCAGAGCTTAGGGGCTTTGAGGCCTAATGGGTCCCTGAGACCAGTCTGGAAGTCATACTGGTTAGGCTATTAAGATAACACCATACCTAGTGGAATATATCATTCACTCAAAAAGGAATATTTATAAAGTGTGTAGAAACCTCTAGGATCTATAAAATAATAGATTTGCATGCAGTACCCACTTCAGCTAAATTGTCTCACAGTTTATAGGAGAAATTCACTTGCTAAAAATCAGTTACTCAGTTTAAGAGTTTAATCATTCATTTGGTTCTGAGCTTCACGGGAAAGGTAGGAAAGGCTCAGCCAAGTAAGCCAGACTCTGAGCAAGGGAAGAAGCCCAGACCATTATCCCTGGGTCTTATCACAGGATCAAATGCCAGCAAAAGACTTGCTGTAATTCATGATGAGAGACCCATGTGAAAGCTTAACATTTTTCTAGTGTTTTGTCATTAACAGCTATTGTTCATGGATTCAAATTTTTGAAATGGAAGGAAGGAAAGAAGGAGGAACTTTGAATTCTTTTGCTGTGCTAGTCAATTTAGAAATTTTATGAAAGTATAGCCACAACTTTCACCATTTTAAAGAGGAAGAAAATCTAAACCAGAGATGTTAAGCCACTGAGGCAAGAACACATGATTAACTGCCATACATGTTTCCTGGCTTCTCTTTACTCAAATAGCAGTGTTCATTTCTTTGGGCCTCTGATTTAGGCTGTCAAATAATACTGCTTAGGAATCCTGTACTGAGTAGCCATTGATAGATGTTATAGAATCAACTCAAAATTAAAAAAGAGAAAAATTCATATATTATGACGTTAGTTATTAATTTAAGCAGTTTCTCTATAATGAGACCCACCATCCCCATAAATTTATCTCAAGCTCTAATGTTCACATCTCATTTTTAAAAATAATAACTACTATTAAAGTAGTTATTGGGAGACTTCTAGGTGCCAAATGATATAGATCATATATTTTATCTTTAATCTTTCCAAGAATGAATTAAGTATCCCTGTTTTACTGATGAAGAAACGGGCTAAATAATCTCCCTAAGCTAGTAAATGAGAGAATGGGAATTTGAACCTAGGTCTCTCTGTCTCTTTAGCCAGTATTTAGCATTGCACAAAATCCTAAGGTGTATGGTTACATCATCTGTATTTTAAAACCCATGGAAATTTAGAAGTTAAGTACTAGCAGAGATTTATCCCCTTCAGGGTAAATCTAACATTTCTATGCATCCACTCTAGTCATTTTCAGTAGAAATGCACAAGAAAGTTGAACTCTTTCTGTATATCCAAGTATGTAACAACCATTTCCGTATCAAAGAAAGCCCATGACTTCAGCCTATTTAAACACCTAACCAGCAGCTCCAAAGTCCTGCTACCTAAGAATGATTCTACTAGTTTCCTGAAGTTATGTTAACCAGTTCCCTGATATCTGCTTCCTCATCTTAACTGTATATCTTGAGTCTTGTCTGCAGTAACCTTTGCTAGGTGCATTGAGGCTGAAAAGGCTCTTTCATCCAGCGGCCATATAACAGAAGTAGCTTTTAAGCTACCATTTATATGCTAATAACTCTCAAATTTACACTTCAATCTCAGCCCTATTCCCTGAGTTCCAGATTTATATATTAATTGCCTCCACAATAATTGCCTCCACTTGGACTTGTACTAGGCATCTCAACATAATATGGTCAAAACAGAACTTTTGGTACCAGGTCTCCATCTAAATACATTCTCAAGCCGTTGCCAGCTCTTCCACAGCTTAATAAATGGAGAGTAGAAAAGTACCACTCTCCACCCAGGTGCTCAGGTTAAATATCTAGCAGCCATTCTTGATTTCTCTTTTCTTATCGCCAATACCTAATCCATTAATATGTTCTACTGCAACTGCCACTTCTTATCAACTCTGCTCTTAAAACTAAATTCCACGCCAGCACTATCACCATCCCAACTATAGGAGCAGTTCCTAACGGATCTTCCTAACTCCACCTTGTCCCATGTAACTCATCTCCATTACAGCACTTTCTAAAGTGTAAAGTAAATTATGTTACCCCCTTGCTTAATCTCACCAATGGTATTTCATTATGTATACAATAAAACAGAAACATTGAATACTGTCTATGGGTTCTAAATGATTCTGGCTCTTCCTCCTTCTCTGACCTCATCTGCCTACATGTTCCATCTTCTTTGTTTTCTTGAAAAATCCAAACATGTTTCTCTCTCAGTGCCTTTCACATGCTATTTCTCTACTTGAAGCACCTGTCCTTAAAGATGCCCTCTCTGACTACCCCGAAGAAAATACTCCCCCACCTCTATCACGTTACCTTATTTTATCAGTTGAGAGACACTTAAGTAGTCTACAATTTTTAAGCTGTATCCAGTTCCACTATATAGTTCTAATGAGTTTCTGGAATTGCTGCCCAAATCAGCAGCTGCTATTCCAGAATGCTATGTGAATTCTCCGACTCCTGAAACTTGTCGGTGAGATCTCAGAGATTATACTACATGCTAGAATTGCACTATTACACTAGAATATGAAGTAGCCCTCAGGTTTTTCATGCTCACTCCTGGAAGCAGCTACCCCCATTGCAATACTGGCTCCTGAAAACACTCACATCTCTGCTAAATGTTCCACAGCTACCTGTAAGGATCTCAGAAGGGTGAAGTAACCACAGTGGCAAGTCCACTGTAAGTGATACAAAAACCTATAATAGAAGAAATTATTCCATTTGTGCAGAATTAGAAGTAGTTTTACCTCTAATTCACTTTCAGACATTATTTTGTTAATTAAATGATTTACAGTTTTCAGTGGGAAGCAAGACAGGATTGTTGGATAAGCAACCAGATATTCAACAGCTATGTGATCCTGGTTAAGTTTCTTTTAACCCTCTTTATACCTCAGTAATGTCTCCAGCTCTGCTTCATATTTAGAGTGAGACTTAACGCTAGCCCCAGCTTTGTCTAAAAGATGGGCCTCATGAACTCCATAAATTCTATTTGATGATATCACCTCCCAGCCACAGGTCTTGCTTTCTCTGTTACTATGAAGTTATTAATATTTGGTACCAGATGGCATTTTCAAAATAACTTGGATAGAAATTGCTTTTGAAATGCTAATAACTGTTTAGTTTATTCTAGAAGACCAATGTATTACACTAACTCAGGGTAAAATCTGAAGACAACTGATTTATTCCTAGGAGAATAAAGAATGAAAAAAATCATGGCTTGAAGATATAAAGGGAATGAGTGGATTAAATGTTACCATTTATATACAACAAAGCACCATAATAATCAGGATTTAACAATATGTATTTTAAAAATACCAGTTCCTGATTATTAATTTTAAAACTAATTTAAAACTAATTTTTTTTTATTCCTGGGAAGAAAATACTACTATAAAGGAAAATGTTGTAATATAGTGCCACTTCACGTATGGTACTCAGATCACAGCATCATCATCATCTGAGAGCTTGTTAAAAATAAAAACTTGGGGACCCTGACCCACACCTCTTTAATCAGGATATCTGGAATTGCCAAGTAGCTTTCAATCTAACAAGTTCTCCAGGTGATGCTACACACACTAAAATTTAAGAAACACTTTCAGTGCACCAGTATCAAATGCTTATGAGTCAAAGCCAGTAATAAATGAATGATTCAACTTGGTTGGGACCTGTGTTTAATTGGAAAGCTCATGTTCCACTTAAAGAAAGAAGCTTCTATGTAGCATTGGCCATTGTAGCTATCTGAAAATGCAGATCTATCATTGTTAACTTTTTCAATACTTCAAAAATGGCCACATATCTAAAATTTCAGGTAAAAATTGAGCATTTTAAAATGCTATCAAGCAATTAAAATTTTTAAACAAAGCTCAGGTATAACAAGATCTCTGTCATTAAAATATGTCTGAGGAACAGCTCAGAAGTCAGTGTAGGTATTCTGAGACAAGCAGGAGATGGAGCAAGGAGAAGTAGAAGATACAATTGGAGAGATAAAGAAGACCAGAAGTTATAGAGCCTTGAAAGCATTGAAAAGATTTGGATTTTTTTCTGAGTGAAATGAAAAGCCATTGGAGGGTTCTAAGCAGAGAAATGATATAATCTAATTCATATTTAAAAGGGTCACTCTCACTACTGTTTTTCAGCAGCAAAACCAGGACCAGAGCTAGATCTCCAGCATCTCATTCCAATAATGCTCTATAACATAGTTGTATTTATTAAAAATTCAGTCAGCTAGTGTCAGATATAGACCTTGGTACCAGTTCTGGACAGAAACCAGTAACATAATGTGTTCCTGGCAAATGTATCTCTAGTATGTAGTGAATGCCTTCGGTGATGCGCTATTTCAGGACAGCCAATTCTATTTTTAGATTTCTCTACTTCTTGGGACTAAATCCCGGTCTCTTTTCTTTTGCCTATCCGGGTGTCTGATGTTGCTAGGGAATTTAGATCTACGATAAGACAAATACATCTTCTCCATAACGACACTTCATTTTTCACTTGTCTATTCAATTTTTTCAATCTAATATGAATTCATGCTTCCTTTAAAAACACTTTAAAAGGTATTTTTTAAATAAATGCCAAAATTTAACAACACTCAGTGAAGTTAGCTTATCACGAAGTGAACTAGAACTATTACCATCCTTAGTGAGGATATCGTGCTACTTGACTCATCATGCTATTTACTCCCATTCCGTTTGTTGATAAATTAAATTCTTAAGTAATTTTCTCTTCCAACATCCAGGAATTGTACGATAAATTTCTCTGACTAAAATGTGTGATTCTACATTTATTCCAGTTACGTTTAATTTTGTCAGAGCAATGCTGCCAGTTATAAATTCATTTTGATGTGATTGCTGCCTAACATATTTGTATTCTTCCTGGTTTCCTGTTATCTACAATTTAGATAAGCATGTTGTTTTTATCTTTGAGTCATTCATGTAGTGCTGAATGGGACAAGGGCTAATGACAGGTTTGGGAAATCCTCTAACCTCACAGAGTAGCAACACCTTCCTGTAACCACGACAGACATTAATAATTGATAACAGCAGTCATCTCTACAGATTTAAAACTTGGTTCTGGTTTTAAAGTCCTTCAAAACACAGCACTCCTGGTAGCCAACACTAATCAATGATATTTGGCACTTGAGTTAGAGATGATTTGACATCCTGTGTTCAGAACAAAGCAGAGTGACATGCTTCAGATTCACATCTACCATTTGATGTGGCACACTATTAAACTTGCTTTGTATTATGGACTGTCGAGTCGTTTCTTGTCAAGTTAAAGAGCACTAAAAATTAATCGACTTCTAGAGTTTTATAAACCACTTTTTGTTTGTCTAATTGCCAAAAAAAAATGGAGCCTCATTAACTTTCACTTTGACCATTTTTCACCTGATAACATTTTCTCAAGCTTTTTCCTCTTCAATTCATTCTCTATATCACCAGCAATTACTTTCATCTACCTACCCATTTCATTTAATAAACATGTTTTGTGTTTCTTCCAAGTATCAGATATAAAGGTAGACTCTTGGATTACAAACGTGAGAAAGGCACAAGCCACGTATTCAGGGGACTCACAACCTGAAGGAAGACAGAGGCATGTAAATGTTAATAATGCAATATGGTGCGATGATTAAAAAAACAATGCCCAGCTTAGTAAAGAGATCATGTAATCCAGCACAAAGGAGATGAAGTTCAAAAAGAACTTCCTGGAGTACTGAATTGGGTTTCCTGAGTGGAGATAGTTGAGTGGATTTGGGAAGACTGAGAAAAGCATGGAGGTAAAATAGTGTAAGAAAACAGTAAGGACTGGTAAGACAGCACGAAGCAGTAACAAGGTAACATTTTGATAGGCACGGCTCAGAAAATGGAAAGTCTGGTAGAATAACTTAAACCATTTCCTTTAGGTAATGAGAATTCGAAAAGTTTTAAGCAAGAGAATGACATATAAAGTCTGAATTGCAAATTAATCACTGAGAACTCTGTTCTGAATATATTTATATGAGGCAAGACTAGAAACAAGGAGATTACCTTGAAAATCATTTCAGGAGTCAGGGGAAAGATAAGTATCTGACCTAGCACTGGAGGTATAACTGTAAAACAAACAAAAAAAGAATAGAAGGATCGGAGAAAAATATAAGAAGTGAAATAAAATAGTAAACTTTTTGATTGATTTGATAAGTAGAGGCAAACACAGAATCATTTAGTTAAGTTTCTATCTTGAGAAACTGGGTGGATGGTGTAGTCATCAATTGGGAAAGAGAATATGGGAAGGAGTTAGGAACAAATTGTTTAATTTAAGATGTGAGAGGACATCCAAGAGGATATATCTTGCAAATTGATTTTTTAGTCTAAAGTGCAAAGTTGAGGTCAGGACTGGAGATTATGCAGTTCGTTTTTCCCCCTGGCCAAAAGGATAAAGTCAGACCTAGTCTGCCATTCCAAGTCTGCTCTTAACTATACATACTCATAACTGTGGATACGAGGCTCCGAATCATGTCAAATCATTCCACAGCCTTGCATCTTTAATCTTTCCTCAGACTAGTATTGATCTCCCCTTTAAACCCCTAATCCAAGTCCTACATATTTGAGTTCCAGCTTTATTTCTACACATTTGTGAAATTTTTTTCTAGGTGCCTTAATTGAGCATTAAGTTCTCCCTCTATCATAGTGCTTTGTTTCTTTTTTATATTATTATTAACAGCGCTTTATTGAGGTTTAATTCATATACCATAAAATTCACCCATTGTAGATGTATAAATCACTTTAAGGATATATATTTTATACCAATATCATATTATTTGATCAATGTAGCTTTATAATAAAGTTCAAAGTTAGATAATATAAGGCTGCCAACTTTTTCTTAAAATTGTTTTGGCTATTCTAGGTCTTCTGAATTTTCTCATAAATAGTTGTATAGAGTTGTGCAACCATCACCACAGTCAAGTGTCAGAATATTTTCACTACCCCAAAAAGTTTCCCCACATCCACTGACA
This sequence comes from Macroglossus sobrinus, assembly GCA_004027375.1. NCBI lineage: Eukaryota > Metazoa > Chordata > Mammalia > Chiroptera > Pteropodidae > Macroglossus > Macroglossus sobrinus. The sequence goes on from PVKZ01000499.1 coordinate 209,674, forward strand.
ATCAATCCCCATTTCTATCCTCAGCTCTAGGCAGCCACTGATTTGTGTCTATCTCTACAAATTTAAATGTGCTAGAAATATTATATAAATAAAATAAATGTAATAGGAGGCCTTTTGTGTCCGGCTCCTTTCACTTAGCATAATATTTTTGCAGTTCATCCATGTAATAGCATGCATCAGTTGTTTGGTCCTTTTAATTGCTGAAAAATATCTCATTGTATAGATATACCATATTGTGTTTATGGATATACTAGATTTTGCTTATTTATTCACCCATTGACATTCATATGGCTTGTTTCCAGTTTGAGGAGTACTATGAATAATGCTGTTATGAACAATCACATATAAGCATTTGTGTGGATATATGTTTTCATGTATCTTGGATTGAAATCTAAAAATAAAATTGCTGGATTATATGGTAAGTTTATGTTTAATTTTTATTTAACTGGTTTTTTTTAATTTTACATACAAACTGGCAGTGTGTATAAGTTCCCACGTTGCCACACATTCACTAATCATTCTAGCATGTTTTTAGTGTGTAAGATTGTGGATTTAATTTCATTTCCCTAATGACTAATAATTTTGAGCATCTTTTCATGTAATAATTAGCCATTCATAGATTTTATTTGACAAAATATTCATTCAAATCATTTGTTCGTTATATTATCAATTGCTTCATAACAAATTGTTCCAAACTTAGTCACTTAAAATAACAAAAAAGAAATTCATATCTCAGTTTCTGAGGGTCAAGAATCTAGTAGATGATTGGCTTGGTGTTTCTGGCTTAAAATTTCTTATGAGACTACAGTTAATGTCAATTATCTGAAGGCTTGACTGGGGCTGCAGAACGCATTTCCAAGATGTCTCACTCACAAGGCTGTTAGCTGAAACTTTCCTCATGACAGCTTCCCTAGAATTATGGATCCAAGAGAGAGCAGGGCACAAGCTTCAATGGTTATTGTGACTCAGGCTTAGAAATGGCCTATCACTTCCGCTGAAATCTACTGGTTAGGGTAACTGTGATTCAGTGTGGGAGGGCACTGCACCAAAGAATATCAAAAGACAAAAAAAACATGAGAAGCTTTCTAGAGGCTGGTTGCCATATCTATATTTTAATTGAGCTGCTTTTTTGTTGAATTGTAGGAATCTTTTACATATCCAAGGATACAAATCTTTTATTAAATAAATGATTTAGAAATACTTTTTTCCTAATCTGGGCACATTTTCATTTTTTATATTTTTTGAAGAGAAAAAGTCTTAAATTTTGATAAAGTTTAATTTATTTTTTTCTATTACACATCTTGCATTTGGTATCTTATCTAGGAAATCTCATAAAGGTTTTCTCCTTTGATTGCTTCTAGAAGTTTTATAGTTTGTATTATTATATTTAGGGCTATGATCCATTTTGAGTTAATTTTTACATATAGTGTGCAGTAATGGTCTAAGTTCATTTATTTTGCATATGGATGTTCAATTTTCCCAGAACCATTTCTTGAAAAGACTTTAATTTTCTCATTAAATTGCATTGTCAACTTTGTTGATAATCAATTAATCATAAATATAAAGGTTGATCTCTGGCCTTGCAATTCTGTTCCACTTTTTTATTAATTTTACAGCAATACTACTCTGTCTTGATTACTACAGCTTTATAATAAGGTTTGAAATTAGATAATATAAGGCCTTCAACTTTTTTTCTCAAAATTGTTCTTCTATCCTAGGCCCTTTGAATTTCCATATTAATTTTAGTATCACTTTGTTCATTTCTAAAAATGACACAAAGTAGTTTATAATATTTCCTTATAATCCATTTAATGTCTATAGGTTTGGTAGTTATATCTCTTATTTCTTTCCTGATTTAGTTAATTTTGGTCTCTTTTATTCTTAGTCAATATACTTAAATATTTATCAATTTTGACATTTTCAAAAAGCCAAGTTTTGATTTCACTGATTTTCTCTATTATTTTTCTGTTTTCTATTTTTCCAGTGATTTTCTTTTTGATCTTTATTATTTTTTTCTAATGATTGTTTTGTGTCCAATTTACTCTTTTTCTATTTCTTAATGTGGAAGCGTAGATTATTGATTTGAGACTTCTCTCCTTTAACAATATAAACACTTAAAATTACACATTTTCCTCTAAGCACTGCTTTAGCTGTATTCTATGAACTGTGATATGCTTTCCATTTTTAGTCAAAATATTTTCTAAGTTTCCTTTTGATTTCTTTTTGGCCCATGAATTATTTAGAAATGGGTTGCTTAATTTCCAAATATTTTGAATTTATCTAAAATTATTCTCTTGCTGATTTCTTATTTAATTCCATTGTTGTCAGAAAACATTCTTTAAGTGGAATCTATCTTTTAAAATAAATTGAGATTTGCTTCATGGCCTAGTATATGGTCTATTCTGAAAAAAAATTTGTGTGCGTTTGGAAAGAATGTGTTTTCTGTTATGTTGGATGAAGTGTTCTAAAATTGTCAGTCACTCAGGTAGAAGTATTCAAGTATTCTATATCCTTGCTGTTTTTCTGTATAGTTGCTAACATTTAGAGAGTAGCTGGAGAATTTAACAACAGGTTAAAATCTCCAACCATAATTTTTTTCTAACCAGAATTTTTTAATTGTTTTTATTTTTCTCTTAATTCTCTCAGATTCTACTTAATATATTTTGGGTCTCTGATGTTAGATATGTTTACATTTATAATTTGTTATATATTTTTGATATCGACCCTTTCATTGTTATCAAGTGTTCTGCTTCGTTTTTCATTATATTTCTTAAAATGTACTTTTCTGTTATAATTATTGTTCATATGGTATATCTTCCATCTTTTTACTTACAATAATTTATGTCTTTCGTTTTTTGAAATCTTATGGATTTTAACACTGGTTTACTTCAGTAAAACATAACAACTTGTTCAAGTATTTCTCTTACTTCTTTTGTGCTATTATTGTCATATATATTCCACCTAGATATGCTATAAAACCAACAATAGAATGTTACAATTATTACTTTATATAATCATACTTTTTTAAAAATTAAAAGAGAGAAAAAGTGTAATTATACAGTTTTTTTATATTTACCTATATATTTTTCAGCATTCCATTTCTTCTTATCAATTCAACTTACTGTCTGGCTTAATTTCCTTTTGCCTGAAGAAATTTCTACAGTATGTCTTCTAAGGTAGGGCTACTGGCAACAAATTCTTTCTTTCTTTCTTTCTTTCTTTCTTTCTTTCTTTCTTTCTTTCTTTCTTTCTTTCTTTCTTTTTTTCTTTCTTTCTTGCTTTCTTTCTTTCTTTCTTTTTTTCAACATTTTGAATATGTCACTACACTACTTTTTTGCCTCTAGTTTTTCTGATTAAAAATCGGCCATTAATCTCATTGCTGTTCTCTTCTATGCGTTCGAGACTTTTTCTTTGGTGTTGGGGTTCAGTAGTTGACTATGATGGGTCTGGGCATGAATCTCTTTATTTTTACCCTGATTGAAATGCACTGAGATTATTGGATCTAGATATTTTTTAACATCAAGTTGAGAAAGATTTGGCCATTATTCTTCTGATGTGTTTTCTCTTCTTTTTCTCTCTTTCCTCTCTTCGTAGGATTATCATTACACATATCTTGGCACACTTATTATCTCACAGGTTTCTAAGATGCTACTCATTTTTCTTCAATTGTTTTCTTTTATTTTCTTTATTGGATTGTTACTATTGATCTATTTTCTATTGCTCTATCTTTAAGTTCACTAATTTTCTTTCCTGCAATCTTATATCTTCTCATCTTATATCTGCTGTTGATTTCATCTAGTAGATTTTTTTCTTTCATTACTATACTTTCAACTCAGAACTTGCATTTGTTTCTCTTTTAATAGTTTCTATTTCTTTATCAAGATTTCCTATGTCATATGCTGTTATCATCATACTGTAAACCCTATTCTTTAAACCTGGTTCTCTTCAACTATTTGAAGCATTCACAATAACTGCTTTAAAATCTTTGCTAAAATGAAGATGTAGGCCTCTCAAAGAGAGTCTATTGATTTTTTGTTGTTGTTGCTTAATTTTTTTTGAATATAGGTTATGCTTTCTTGTTTTTCTGCATTTTTTAAATTTATGTTTGTTAAGAAGTCGACATTTTAGATTATATACTATAACAACTCTAGATTATAATTTTTTTTACCCTGAGAACTATTATTCTAGGTGATTTTTTTTGCTTGTTTGTTTTAATTTGGGCACTTACTTTTTTGTTCATTTGTTTATTTCAGTATCTTGTCTGGAACTAATCTGTAGAAGCTGTTCCCCTATCATGTGTGGCTGCTGATATCTCTATTTAGTATCTTTTATTCTAATTTTAATTATTAGTCTGGTGTTCAGTGGGTCACCCCCATGTCTGTCTGCATAATGTAGCAGTCATTCAATGATTAGACAAAGGTGTTCAAACACCTGTAGTTAAAAAAGGATTTCACTCCATGTATGGGTTGGGAATCAAGTTGCAGCTGTTTTCAAAGTCAAGGTATTGCATATTTTACTTATCTCTGGCTTAGATTTCTCTTTATATCCCAAGTGTAATAATCCAGTTTTTTTCTTGTTGTTCTATTCCAATTTCGCTGCCTCAAAACACATGCTGCATATTAATGTCAAAGTCCTGGTCCTGTACTTGAAATGAAGATGTAAGCTTATTTATCCCTAGCTGTATCTGGCACTGGCTGGTTTGCCTGGATAATCACCTACTAGCTATCAGTAATCTCTTCTGAAACTGGGTTCTCTCTCTCTTATGCTTATCAGTTCCTGGTTTGGCCTGTGCCATAAGCAACTGAGCTCTCAACCTAGGTGAAAGTCAATAGAGAGAGAAAATTTCAGAGAAAAGTCATGCTTTATTTGTCATGATATTTCTTGAAACTGTTATAGTGTGGTGTTTTTTCTTCATAATCACTTGAAAATGTTTGTGGAATTAAATTAAGTAAAATGGCTATAATTGTTTCCCTTAATTATCACTTTAACTCCATGTTAAGGTGATAATAATTGGTGAATTTTTAAATTCCCAAAACTCTTAAGGAAATTTTGTAATCTCCAAACTTATTTTTGATATATCACTTATCAATCAGAGAAAGACAATTTAAGAATGGTATAAAAACTTCATATATTCACACTTACATATTCATGAATTTATGTGAAGAACTTGAAGTTATAAAACTAAAATATCATACCTAAATAATTTCTTTCTGTATTAGCAATGGGTATGGCCTTAGTAATTAAACACCATGGAAGCCATACTCCTTACAAAGATATCTATAAAATAATGATTCTTTCCTGGAATAATATGCATATTAATTAGTTCCTACAGCACTTGAGAGACTTCAGTTCTATTCCCACCAGCAAGGTCAGGAAATGCAACCACCTTAGTTAGCAGCAAATTTAAAAATCTTGAAGCAATTTGGGGTCAGAGAGAAGACTGGGAACCCCAAGGGAAGGGCAAAACCAGAGGTAGGAATTTTTTTACAGCCCTGAAATGATACCATGTGACCTAATCAATGGATTGTATTTGTAAATACCCTAATCCCCATTACCCACAATTGGAACAGACAGTTCTGTTCAATTAGTACGTGGCCAGGGTGGGTTTGAATTTAGTTTTGAAATGTAGGTGTGCCACATTAAAATTCAAATATGCAAATGAGAAGCCTCAAGAGGATTCGGATTTAACGACTATTACCAAGCTATGTGTAATATAAAAGAAGTTTGTCCACTGGAATTTTAAATTTGACATGATTTACTTTAAGGTAAAAATACCAAAAATCACCCCAACTTTTTTCAGAAACTCCTAATCAGCATTTAGATTCTAGAGTCTAGGGATTCCCTGATTATAGAAACCTCTACACACAAATCAACAAAGAAGTTCTTTGTTCATTTTTATTAAAAAGACATGAAATGCTGCTGTTTCCCAAAAGATTATTTCTATACTTATTAATGTTTGATTTCTAAAAGTCTAAATCTGACCAAATAAATTATAATCTAATCTGAAGTATTTCAAGTTAAGCCAAAGAGTTAAATTATATAATTGAGTATTGTGAAATGTAAAATTATTCTAAATTTTCCTAAAATAATAAAATGTCATTAGAAACATAACAATAAACTCAAGGCAAATAATTTTTAAGTATAAATAATTGAAGTGTGTAAAGATTGGTGGGAAGCTAAACTCTTATTTGGAGAAGCTATATAAACTGTTTTTATATATTATGGTAATAGTTTATTGATCAAATCCTCTATACACACACTTTACTTGAGAATTTAGAGACTTAGAGAACTAGATGATTCTATAGTTTAAGGAAAGAATATCACTACATATCCCACCTGTGACCTGAAGAAAATAATACACTTCCAAAACATCATCTGTATGTTAGGAGGAATGAAGAAGCAAAGTGGCCAAAGGTAGCGTTCTTAAACCATGGGTCTGGATACATGGATTATATTCCTTGTTTTGCCATTAACTAACCTTGGGTAAGTTATGTGACTCTCTGGCTTCAATGTCTTCATCTAAGCACAAAGTTATTAGTAACAGAAGTTTTAAAATGACAATCTGCTGTATGGATCTGGCAAATAGATATATTTGGTTTAGATCAGTGTCTTAAAACAACAGCAACAAAATTTTTAATTAGAAGATTTCACATAAAAATCTAGATTTAATTTTTTTCCTGAAATGCTCAAAAATCTGTCTCAATACAATGCTGAAATTTCTGTGTGGCAACACTTACCTTGAGCCGGGTAATGACTGCCCTCTACAGATGCAACATTCCTCTAGTTGGTTTCAGTTCTACTCTTCAGTCTTAAACATAAATATGTGCTCTCATCCAGCTCATTTTATTCATTTATTATATCTGCCTAGCCATGCAGGCATTTGATTTTCTGATGTCTAATTTAGTAGGTCCTTTCAAGTTCTAAGATTCTGTTGATTCATTAAGTTTATAAGAATACATTAACCTGTTCCTAGAATGGTAAGCTTCTCCTTAAAAGAGATTAAAACCAGAGAGAATGGGTAAGAGAATAGTTATGCTCTAGTAGACAGATACATTTAAGGAAAATTTGAGAATGGGATATTGCTCATTTATATGAACTGGGACTAATAAGCAAAAGATAAGATATCTGAGAAATATGAACACAGGAAAAATACCATACAGTCTAGTCAAGGGAATACAAAAAAAAATGAATTTTGCACGGAGTCATGGAAAGAAAGAATAAAGTATCAAATGTCTTTTTAAGGCCAGAAACTGTTCTAACCTCAGGTTATTACATGATTTGTTAAACCTCATAGTTTATGAGCTGCTAGGTTTCTTCCCCCATTACAAGGATGAGAAAATTTAGGCTCATAAAGATTAAGTAACTTGTCCAAGGTCACATACTTAGTAACTGTCAGAGGCAGAATTTGAATTGAACTCTAAAGCCACAGTTCTTTCCACCAGATCACCAAAGATTTACTACCTAGCTTGGCTTGTAGTCAGCCAGACTTGAGGGATATGGACATAGGGGAGAATGAAACTCTCTTTGTTTCATTTGAATGACTATCACTAATATTCTGCAATTTTATTAAAGATGCCTTTTCCAACAAGTAAAACTATGTAAAACTTGGACCCTCGATCAATTACCTATTGAAAATTGGAATTTCTTGCCCTAAATAATCAGCAATATCATAATTAGCTGTATCAATGGGTCTAAATATCTTAAGGTCATTTTTTCATCTTTAAAAGTTTAGATATTGCTATTTTTAAAAGTAAGGGAAAGTCAAGAAGACACACATTATGGTAATTTTAAAATTCCAAGAAGAAATTTGCGAAACCTTACTAAGAATTTATCTAGTCAGATTCCATCCACTTTATGAATGTTCATGTTACTGTTCATACAGTTATATTCTGTTTTCACAATATTACTAATATGACAAAATCTTTTTTAAAGTATACACTAGTAGAAATGCTCATAGACACAGAATACCCAGCTTTCTGAATTTTTATAGAGTTCTGGGGAAAAAATATATTAATGTGTGCCATAATTTCCTTGATATTTTGAAAACAAGAGACTCTAATTACAGGAGGTCAAAAGAGACAAATACTGTCCAAGAATTGGCTTTTAATTTCTGAAGCATAGTTGTGTTTTTTAAAAGTTCATTGTGTTCCTTACGGTCATCACTAATTACAGTACAATCTCAGAAAAATAATCCAACGTACAGTAAATATTTATTGTCATGTTTTCTCTTACTATGTTATGCTCTTTCAGTAGTCCACATGCTCATAAAATACTGATTAGATGATTAGCTGCATAAATACCTTACACAATTAATTCCTTTTCTGTATTTTAAAGATGAGGAGTATAAGAAACAAGTATTTATCTTATGGTCCAAATTTAAATCTCTTTTGCTTTAAAAACAAGGCCAAATAGCAAAGCCTCCCCTACTGTTTGTGCTCTATAGTATAACATCTCTTGATTACTCTGACAGAGTTCCAGTCACAGGTTGTGAGTCAGAAAGAGGATTTTCAATGTCCAGCAGCTAAATGTGTCAGCCATGACATTTCTGAAAGTTCTATTTTTATATACAGAGAAAAGAAAAAATCACTTCTTTGTATCTGTCCTTTGCAGAATTCCCAGTTTAACTACAGCTTTAGATATGAACAATGGTGAATGCATTCTTAGTTAACATGACAAGCAACTGACATTTTTAAACTAAAATAATGCATGTAATGAAAAAATAACCTACACAAGTTTGTCCCTTCTGCATTCTCATTCCCTCTTTTCAGTCAAAAAACCTGTTAAAATGCAGTTGAAATAATACAAAATACAATTCAAATCTCTCTATTATCCTAATGCCTTTTTTCCAACTCTTATACAGCTTATCTAAAAATGTAACTTATCTAAAAATGAAATGTAGCTTGCTTGAGTTATAGTAGTATAGGAGTTAAGAGTCAGTATTGTTTGGAAGCTCCTTTTAATTGGTCTACAGGGAGATTTTCTGTATATATTAAAATGATTATATGTCTGAATTATAACAAACCTACCTTTAAACTTCCTTTGTGTTTAAATATATATTAGAAGCAAACCCTTTTAATACTTTTTAGCGTAGGCTTTATTGATCAAATTACTGGTTTGGCAGTCTTGGCATAAATGGAAATTTCTGATTGGCTGTCATATCAATGTCAGTAAAGCCCAGGAATTGCATGGCTCTGGCTATTTTCCTTATTTTTATTTATAAATTCTGTTTTATAACAGCAATAAGATGCTTCAGGCCTTGCAGTTCTGGGGGATTATTGCACTTGTCAGGTGGTAAAAATCACTAGTCCCTCTGCCATGTGCCTCAAAACACCATTAGAGGCATGTAATCACTGAGAAATTCAATTCCTGGAATTTCTTAATGCTTTACTATGACATAGCTAACTTCTAAAATAAATAATTTATTTTGAAAGCTGGAGGTGTCACAAGAGTATTCATCCAATAGCTAAGGAATGGAGAAGAAATCAAAACGTAGATTATGGAAGAAGAGAGAAATGGCCACACAGTGGCCATCTACATGGAATCTTGAAGGATATAAAAATCTAGAATAAAGTATATTTTATATTAAAATTGAGAAGCTGGGCTATGATTGATCAATATATTTGTATATTAATATAGATTATCTTACCATAACATTCTGTTTCTTTTCTCCCTTACAAAAGACCATTAATCTGTTTACACAATTATAATTTGTTTATGCAATTATAAATGCATGCAGATTACATTTGAAAAAAATGTAATTTACTTACATTGGCCAAAAGGCTACACTATTTTTTTTCTATTAAAAAGTCCTATTTGATATAATTAGCATAATAATAAAATTTTAAAATACTGAAAAGTATACTCATGAAAACTGAAGATTAAATTTCTCTTTCTAAATAATTGTTTGGAAGTAAGTTTCTGTATCTTAACAATTGTTCTAAATAACAATATAAGCCAAAGGAGACCAAATGATCTTTTCAGGAAAAGAATACCAAAGTTTTTCTTGGAAAAGGGCCAGTTTTAGGTAGGGGGTGTTTATGGCCTGGGGAGTTACTGTAGCAATAGAAAAAGATTAATAATATGCACATGTGAGATTCTTGGAAGGCAGGATACAGCTGTAAAGAATTAACCCCTCTTGAGAGATGTAAAAATACAGAGCAGCTGAGAGGAGACCTGTTGGGAGGAACTAAAAACTATTCAGGCTACAGATGTCCTCCAAGTGAAGCAGAGAAAGTGCATTTGGGAACTGACAAGCTTTTGTCTTTGCTTATAAATAGGCAGACAACTTAAAAAGAAAATTTAAGACAAAGGAGTCAATTATGCCCAATTAAAATGTATTATATAATGTTAAATAAGCACTATAATGAAATCAAGCACTAGAACACTTTGTTCAAAGATGACTTAAAATGGAGCCACTCTGTCAAAGGTGTGTTCATCCATGTGATGATGGCCCTGTACCTCTAACTTTTTCTGAAGTATCTCTTTATCTGACTGACAGAGACTCATTTTTCAGAATACACAGACCTGAAAAAAAAGTAAACAAGTCAAAACACTTTGTGAATGGCTAAATGAGAGAATGAGAGGTCCAAATTCTATTTTAACTGAAATTGGTGTTTGATTTTTGTTTAATGGGAGAAGAGAGTGGCTCCTATGCTTCAATAAAAGAGCCCAAAATAACTTTTTAAAAGATCTTAAAACGCAGTTTTAAAGAGTGAAGATATTACTGAAAACATTTTATGAAATCTCCTTGAAGTAAATCTCATTCATTATTCCAATTTCCTTTGTGCCTGAAGCAGAGATGGAAAAAATACACAACTGAATATATAATTTAGTACCTTACTGTTTCCTTCAAAATAATAGGTCAGTGGTTCTCAAAATGTGGTCCTGGGTTCCCTGGGGAGAGATCCCTAAGACTCTTGCAGGGGTTTCACAAGGTCACACTTATTTTCATAATAATACTAAGGCATTGTTGTTTTTTTCACTTTTATTATCCCATGAGTGTTCAGTGAACTTTTCAGAGGCTATATGACATGTGATGACATGATCACACTGGTAGCTAATGGAATGTATGCTTGTGTATTCTTGTGTTTTAGGGGATTTTCTAGGTAAACTCTTTGGTGTCATTAATACATTTTAAGAATATAAATTTGTATTGAGATCAAAAAGTGTGAAAAGTATTAAAATATAGTTACCTGGATCACTGCACAATAACATCCTTCATTGTTTTCAGTGCTTTTTACGTAGTGTCAAACACTACAGTTATGATTAAAGAGTGTACATATCTGTTGTATGTATGTTTTGAACTCTGTTTTTAGCAGTAGAATCTTTAAAATCAACGAAATAAAATTGTGTCAACAGCATATAAAATAGAAGTAGAGCTGCTGTCTTGGGGCTGGGGAAGCACAGATCTGCCTATGGGCTGGCTCCAGAGGCTCCTCCAGAGCTTCCTGGACTTCTATTGAGACATTATGAAAACCGACATGTTAGGTTTTCCGTGTGTATTGTGTGAGCATGTGCATATGTTTGTGTATATGTGTGTGTATTTCTACGCATATAATTTTATTTGGTTTCAATAACAATCCTATGAGTTATAAAAAAGAGATATTATTTCACTGTAAATATAAAGAAATTGAGAGCTTCAGAGAGGAAATGAATTGCCTAAGGTCACACACTACTAAGTGATGCAGCTAAGCCTGACACCAATGTCTTCTGATACCAACACCAGAGACATTACCTTTATGCCATTCTGGCTTTATTTGGAATTTTAAGCTGCTCATAATCTTAAGCCTGATTTTCATGATTATTTTCATATTTAGCTCTCTTCTTCCCTAGCATGGAGAGAGAAGAAAAGAGCCACCTTTACTCATTCTGAGTTTTCCTCAAGAATTCTCTTCTAAAACCTTACCTTTGCAAGCATCTCAGTGAAGAAAAGATTCACTAGGAGTCCTCTTTTAATAATGTCCTCCGAAAAGAATAGGAGGGGAATAAGCATTCAGGAAATGTATGTTCCAAGATGACAGTGGATTTTTTGCTTAGTGTCTCCTCCTTCCCTGTCCCTCCCCCACCCCCAACCCCCGCCCCAGCCCCACCAGTCATGTTCCTTTAGTGGGTATGTTGTAAGTTGAAAGAGAGAGGTATCAAGAATTTAAAAATTTCAGATATTATACACACAGAAATTATTACCTGAGGTTTTGTTTAAATAATTTATTTTAATCAAAGAGTATGCCTATTGTACCCTTATTTCAGGTAAGTAAATAAACACAATATGAATAGCTTTCTGGGATCACGAAAGCAAGAAAACAGCTAAACAATGTTAACAATTTACAAGGTGAATCTATAATACATTTAATTTAATCAATCTACTGTTGTTGTTTTTTTCTTCTTCATTAGGCAGTGGTTACTAGACCATCCCCTTACCATAAATTCTTCCTTCCTCAACCTCCAACAGTGATACCTCAACTTTTATCTGCAGCTCAGTTGTGTGTTTGGTGGGGGAATAGGACTTCGACAGCAGTATGATCTTCCTAGGGAATGGGTCAGTCTCCTACTGAGTTGGAATTTGTAACCTTCTTGGGTTGCCTGGCCCAGATATTTTTTGTTAGACCAAGTACTGAACGTGGTCATTATTTTCAGACTTCAGAGAGGCATTCACAATCAGGTCTGATGTATCTAAAGCTACATTAAAAGCTGCTGAATACCATTCCTATTAACCAATGTATTTCTAAATTTCTCTACACTGAAAATAGCTCCACACACAAATCAAGTAATAGAAGCACTTTGTCAAGCTGTTAATCAATAGTAACTCTAATATAAGACTAAAGAATGTTCAGGTAATTTTAATCTAATGATTTAACACATTCCTATGCTTAATCACCACAATGTTTTGCAGACCAACTCATTCTATTGCCTAAAACAGCATTTTATCATACAAAATAGAATAATAAGAGTTGACTCATACCATATTCTTTACCACCACAGAGTTTTACTGTATTTATTTAATATACTCTTAAAAGTTAAACAGGCATATTAAAATTTTAAGGTTATTTGAGCAAAAATCAACGTAAATTGGGCAGCATCCAATCTAGCAGATAGAAAGCAGCTCAGAGGAGCTGTACAAAATGAAAGACTTTTATAGGCAGAGGAGAGCAGGAATAAAGAAGTTTTAGTAGGCAAAAAAGCTGGTTGGTTATTGCAAGGATACTTTTCTTTAGGGTATGGCAGAAGTCTATCTGGCAGAATAGTGCTGATCAGGCAATTCCTAATTGTCTGGTTTAAAACTGCATGTCTAGGATAGTCAAAACTGTAATTAATAAGTCTTGGCTTGGTAATGTAAGGCTTAGAATAAGTGACTTCATTTTAGGCTTGTTTTAGTATTTTTAACAGTACACAGGGACTTTGCAAGGTGGGGAAATTTTATTTTCCCATTTTACAAATGATGATAATAGACATAGTACTTTAGTAATGTTCCTGGAATCATATTCCAATTAACAGTACTTCTGGAGCAGAAGATTTTTACTTTCCTGTTTTTAATCTTCTTTGTTACCTTGAATGTATATTTTTACTATCAGAATGTTTTCTCTTGTTTCTTCATTGTTTCTGAATATCTACTATGAACCAAGGAATTTTATAAGTTAACTCATTAAATTCTCATAAATCATCCTGTTATAAAATGACTATAGGTAAGTCCACTGAGGCTCAGAAATGTTAAGTAATTTGCTAGGCTCAAATATGATGGAATCAAGTTTCTAGTCTAAAGTTCAAGTATCTTTCTTTCACAACCACACCTCAATTTTTCTGCTACAAGCCTAAAAGGAAAATGAAACATTTCTGCAAACAATCTTATATAAATATAGCCTACAAAGGCTAATATAGCCCTAGAAAATCTGATTATTTTTTAAAGAAAAAGACAATTATAAAAAAGTAAAAATAAGTTACTAGAAAAAAATAAGAAAAAATTAATAAGTTATTTCAAAACTGAGATCATAATTTAGAAATACATATTAATGTCTTACTATATCAGGCATTTTTCTAAGTCCCTGGCCCCATGGAACTTACGTTCTAGAGTATTTTGATGTAAAAATAAGGATATATGAGCAAGATAAATAAAAGAGTAAGGAAAACTTAAATACAAACACGTGAAGGCTGAATAGAGGAGAACCAAATGTATTGTACAAGAAAAACTATCATGTTTTATGATAATTTTCCAAATTATTTTTGTCATGAACGATTGAAAACTTGCTAATTTCCATTAAGGCAGAATGAGACTCATCTTCAGAAGTGATTCTTTAATCAGACTCTTTAATTTAGAAAAGCATTCCTTCAAACAGGCACAGACATACCTTACAGAGCCCATTCATTCCCTTAGAAAAGGTAGGTAGTTTCCATTCCCTTCTCTGATTGGTTCCTCCCCAGACAGGAAGTCCCTCCCTCTTCAGGAAGAGATAAGGCTGAGGTCCGATGGAGACCAGAGCTGATGAGGTACAGCATTTTTAAAAGTGGCTTAATTATGGTTATAACCTCTTAATAGATTTATCAGCTTTTTAATTTTTCAAGTATCTAGTCTGGCTATGGTAACGTCTTTATCACCGTGAGGGTATATATGGAGCCATGTTGAATGTTTGGAGGAAATAAAAAGACTGGTATCTAGGCTGCCACTGCGGTGAGTGAATGGGCCAGCCCGGTGGCTCTGGCTTCTGGAAAATGACATTTTACAGGGTTTGAGGGCTGAACGCCATTGTAACTAGACGGGTGAAATACTCCTGTTAACTTGCCGTTGAGAAAGTACAGTACGGTACAGAATGGATTTGTTCTATGTGATGTTAAAGTAATACACCCAGATTTTAGTTGACTAGTAACAGCAGTCCTAAGTAAACATTTAGCTTTACTAAAGGAAAAGGTCTGAAGCATTTACCTAGTATACCTCATCCATAGGACTCAGAGGTCTGTTTATTTTTCCAAGGAACAGATAATGAGGTGGGTTCTCAGACATTTTTGCTTAGTAAGAATCTTTGGTACTTGAATATTTTAATTTTTATTTTTTTAATTGGGATTGAAGAAAGATTTAAGCTCAATTTAGTAACACCCCTTGTTCGCCTTTGCGTTGTAATTACTGCTCAAGAGACAGGCTAAGTTGCTTACTTCTAGCTCCTAGGCTGCTCGGTTGGCTGTTGTTAGAATCCCCTTGAGATAATGATTCTCCTGGGTCAGTCTGAAGAAGCTGTCTGCAATAATGGCAATCTCCAGGGTGACGCTCTAAAGGGGGCCTAGATTCAGCTGTCAGTCACCTTCAGCCCAGAGCCATCAAATCCATTCACACAAAAGCTGGTTATCACAAACCTTTTGAAAAGCTAAGAGATTTACCCATCCTTGAATCTTCATTCTTTTTCCTTTGATTCCCTCATTCTCTCTTCTTTCCTTTTTTTCCTGACTACCTCTGGAAACTTTTTAGATTTTTTTCCCTCCTTTTGTTCCATCCTAGAGTTTACTTTATTGTTATATTAAAGCTTGAGCATAAGTTTGACTATAACTCTCAAGATATACAGAAATAAATGTATGGTACCCTTCTATGGAGATTTTTAATCTAATAAATATTTTGTCTCCAAAAGGACAGGCTTTTCTGGGGGCTAGGAGAGGATTATTTCATGCTGTAATGCTGAAAACTGAAGTTCTGTGCAGTATTTTAAGTATTTAAGCATACATTTGTCTATGCATCTACGTTCATCTGTCCCTTCCTAAAGTATACATACCATTTTATTTTTTATTTTTACAGTGAGACTAAATCAGTTTGCAACTGAAGTGAGCCTCAATAACTAATAAAAATGTAAAAAAAACTATTTTGTTACCTAAATGATACTGACTTTCAAATATAACAATTCTGTCTGTAAATTCTGTAACTTTGTATTTATAAGGAACTGATTTCCTTTCACCAAAAAAAAAAAAAAAAAAAATTCTGGTGGTGCTGTAGAATTCTAATCTTCTTTATGGAATGGCATTATTATAGAACATTTAATTTAACAAATTAGAAGTTTTACTTAGTGAAAAGTGTAAATAAAATATTACATTAAAATTTAAGTTTATTTCATTTGATGGGCATATGTTTGCTAGAATTAAACAAAGTATTGCCTAGTCAAATGCCTTGAGGTAGTATTTGTTATTTAATTAGTTTGTCACTTATAAGAAATTTTAGTGTCATAAATAGGGATAGAGGCAGCAGATATTCTAAGCTTAGGAGAGATATGAGGTTTAGTAAAAAAAGAACAAGCCAAGGAAAATCTATCCTTATAGCTGAAGATACTTTATAAACAATAAGACAGTTGGCATGCCATGGCAGGCCATGTCGTTAAAGCCAGTACTAAATATACCAGTTGCACATGAGATAGCCCAGACCTCATGTGGTCTCGGAGCCCGTTCTAGCCAGTACCAAAAGAGCCCACTATGCCACTGAAAAATAATTGGATGTTTCCTTTGTTCATTCAACATTATTTCTTTAGCATTTACTACTACTTGCCAGGATATAATAGTAGAAGGTTATTAAGTAACTTGCCATTTAGTAGAAAGAACCAGCACTGAGTAGGTTTTTGAAGATGCTCAAAAATAGATTGTTTTCAAGTAAACACTGAAATTTTATATCCCAGTAATATTGTTTGTATTTGAGGATATAAAAATAGGAACAGTGTCCCAGATAGTTTACCACTTCATTAACTTAGTATAGGCCACTGTTATCTCTTCAGGAATTTAGACCTCCATGATTTGGGTCTTACCCATATTTTAGGCCTCTTTTAAAGGTGTTCCATTTCTTTCAAACCATATTCCAAACACATGAGTGTTTGGGGAGGTTGTTATTTGTTTTCTATTGTTGGAACATGTCATCTCTTTTTCACCTCAGCACCTTTGGGATGATTGTGGTTTAAGTTTATAAAATTTTACTACATGATCTACCCCTGTACTTACTTTGAGGAAAGTAGAAATACAATCTTAGCTCTTAGGTTAGATGTTAGCTCTAGTTGGGATTTAGATCACTTAATCCCCTGGACTCTGGTAACATTTTATTACATGCATGAAATAAACTCTTCATACTGTCACTCATCTGTTTAATAGTTTTATTAGCTGATTTTTGTTTGTTTTTTCCTTATGCTACTATCACCATTACCACAATTGTGCTTTTCAATACAGATTTTATAATATACTCATTTCCTGAGGCTGCTCTGACAAATTACAACAAATTAGGCGTTTTAAAACAATAGGAATTTATTCTCTCAGAGTTCTAGAGAATAGGAGCCTGAAATCAAGGTGTCAGCCATACTCCTCCAGAGGTTCTGAGAGTGAATTCATTCCATGACATTTTGTGGCTGTCTGCAATACTTCGCATTCCTTGGTTTATAGCCATAGCACTCTAATCTCTGCCTCTGTCTTTTTGCCTTTTCCCCTTCTGTCCTCTGTTTCTCTTCTGTATATTTTTAAGGACACACTTGTCACTGGATTTAAGGCCTACCTAGGTACTCAAGGATGATCTCATTTCAAGATCTTTAACTTGATTACATTGGTAAAGATCCTTTTGCCAAATAAGCTAACACTTATAGTTTATAGGAATTTCATGTAGACATGTCTTTTTTTTTGGGGGGGGGGCAACCATTCAACCCACTATATATAAGAATTTATTAATTTGCTATTTCATATTTTTCATTTTTTCATTTTAAAATCAAATCATTCATGATGCCTTCAATACAACAGAAATGACTCATGTGTATATTCAACATTTAGCTTGAAAACTATATTTAATTTGTCAAATTTTATAATTAGGAATTCCTATAAAATTTTGATGACCTGGTTCTAGGATCATAAGAATTTACTGAAGAAAATACCTGGTTAACATTGGGAATAGAAAATCATATGTGCTTTGCCATTTTCTCTGTAATGTAGACTCATTTTCATAATCTAAAGGAGACTGATGTAATGACAATCAAAATCATCCATATTGTTACAATCATTTGTTTGAGGTACATTGACAAGGACTTAATGCTTTAACAGGAGAAATATAAATTTTAGTTAATAGTAATTGGGGAAGCTAATTAAGCATATGGGATGGTCATCTATGTATTTTTTTTAAACTTATCCTTAGGAAGTAGCCTTACTTTTAGAAGGTTAGAAAGACAAACAAACATGTTCATTATTGTACACGTATGAAATAATCATTGGTAGAAATAGATCCTATTGTTTGTTAGCCAGAATATTGACAGATTACAACTGAGCTGATTATTTCCAAGGATGATTGCATTTTTCTCTTTTCTTTCGTCCTCTCTCTCTCTTTTCTTTCTCTCTCTTTTCTTCCTTTTGATTACTTTTAGCTAAAAATATTTTCTTTAAGATGTATACTAAGAAATTAGGAATTAGTAAGGAGAAGCAGCTGGGAATTAGTAAAGAGAAGAATATTAGGGAAGAAAACTGGTTTAGAGAATACATCAAGAAAAGGATAATATTAGAAGCACAAAATGTAATGGAATTCAAAACAGCTATATTATTGAAAAGAAAGTACTTAAATGTAAAAATTTACAATCTAATGTATTGTTTTATTTGACTGGGAAATTAAAATAATTATTCTAACTCAACTCTGTAGGAAATTATGGTCATCCCAACATGAAACATTATATCAAAGCCATAAGAATTCACAGTTTTCATGAGCTTTATCATGGATTAGCTAGGTGCTATTTGACCGACTAAGAGTTTTTAGATGTCAGATTTTCATTTTTCACAATGGAAGAGTATTTATCATCTGTGATTTTCTTGATAATGAAAAAGAGTGACTCATTTTCCATCTGGTTGCAAGCCGGGCACTAGGGAGGCATGTTAACTATACCACAGTAGTAGCAATTCACCATATCAGACTTAAATTGCCTGGAATAGTTTATATTTCCCTGATCTCAAACCCTCCAATATTTGGGTTATTAATTTACTGTCAAGGAATGATCAAGTAGCTGCAAACAACAGAGAGGAATTCTGGGAAATATGGTAGATTGTTTGATTTGAGAGTTTATATTTAACGAGGACTGCCTCTAAAGGATTATTTTTTAAAAGGAAAATAGGCCAAAAAAAAGTTGTAAACTGATGAGATCAATAAAATAGGAGACTATGTATTTGAGTGTGTGTAGGGGAGGTTGTGTGTGTGTGTGTGTGTGTGTGTGTGTGTGTGTGTGAACAAGAATTCTTGGCATTAGCAAGAGTGAGGGAAAACACAGATAGTTAGGAATCTATTTTGCAGCATCAGATATATTGTTTCAACCTATTCTTTATAATAATTTCCAACTACCTCTTCTCAGTCACCAGCAACAGAATTTACTCAATGATCTTTCCAAAAGTAACACCTCAAGAAATACTTTCAGAAATAGTTTCTCAATTCCAGGATATTGATACTTTTAGCAGCCAGAAAAGAATTTCTAAAAATTCATTTCAAAGACCAAGGTTTCTAAAGATAGCAAGAACCCCTACCCCCAAAAATATTATATACAGTATACACATATTAACATGAATGAAGATAATTAGTAAAATGAAGCAAGAGGCCAGAGAGTTTCAATGTTTTATCTATGTTTCAACATACTTGAATTTTGTATAAAAATCTTGATTCTCTTTCAGTTATTTTTGGAACAGTTAAGTCATATAAGATTCTTTTGAAGATGGTAAGGTTTTATTTGGAAAGCTAGGATAATGGTTTTCTTTTACAAAGATTTGCTTTATTTATTTGGCCAGTGAAGTCTCCTCCCTCCAAGGTTTGCATTTACTTTTTAAAGAATTTGTTCCTAGGTTCTTAAAATTCTAAAAAGAAAGTAATATAAGCTTATCGTGGAATATAGTTTACATGGCTTTTTTTGTTGTTGTTTGAGTAAAGAATGGTACTTTTTTCATTTTAAAAGAATCTAATATTTTAGAAATGAGTGAGCCTAATTTTCAATGAATGTATCAATATATTTACCTAGGTATATGTGTTATTGTCTTTATTCTCTCATTCCAAGGAGAGATGTGTATAATGTAGAGTTTAATCAAAACCATCATTATAGACCTTAAATATGGAAAAATCTTAAACGATCTGTTGGTTAAAATTGAAAGTAAAACTCAGGTCTGAGATCTTAACCATTTAAAACCTTGAAATCACATAAATTAAGCATCATTGAGCCTGGTCCCATCCTTCATAACAGCTCTCCAGAGAAAATCTAAAAGCCAGGGCACTCTAAGATGAGCTGTGGATGATTCAGTAGGTGGCACAATTTTCACTGAGTCAGTACTGAACTGATGCCCCAGCATGGTATGAGGGGGCACTGCACTGCTGGAGGTGTCGTCTAATGGATGAGGGTAAAACCAAGGTCTTGACCACCAGCAGTTATTAAAAATCCCATGGCACTTTTCAAAAGAGTAAAGATGATGTTAAACCCTGTGTCCTGGCTAATTTCCAAATTGGGCAATTATATTCTGCCTACTTAAAATTTCTCTGTAATTTTAGTTGGATAATATATTCCTCATCTTCTGCCCTGTGCTTTTGCTATTTCCAGCTTAGAGGTGGATGCTTTTCTGTGGTGAGGGAAGTGATGCTTTCTTGAAAAATGTTGTACAAGGTCTGAGATCAGGGGATGAAAGGTACAACATTCATCTATCACAACAGGTGCATATTAGTTTGTTTCTCCTGTGATTAGAATGAGTATAAGAAAATTGCCAAATAAGTGTCTTTAAAAATAGCCTCGTCAGGTAGTCAGAAGAGCTAGGCTTGCAAAGGTTTCCAAGATGGATATTTTAATTCTATTACGTAGTGACTAAGAAATGAGGCTTCTCTTGAAGTGAATATATTATGTAAATACTAACAATAAGCATAAAATTATAGACATTTAATAAGAATAATTAAATTTTCTAATATTTGCCTTGCAAGGCCTATCATATTCACTGTAAAACATTAGTCATCATATCATTTTCACTTATAAGGAATTAGAATTTTCTCCAGATAAGTAAGAGAAGTTAAGAACACTTCTTAAAAAAATAATAGTTTTTGCTTAGTATGCTCGGAATTAGGAAAACTTATATAGAAACTATTTCTAAGGAAAAGACCAATAGTGTAAAGCTAGACTCATGCTTCCTATGTTTTCAGCTTCATACAATGCTCTGGTATCAACGCCACCAAAAAAAAAAAAATGTGCAGTAGGAATTAGTTTCATAGATGGTAACATTTACATCTATCTTGACTATTTAGATGCTTAATTAGAAAATGATAAAAAAACTATCAACAACTCAGTTTCAACCAAGCATTGTTCTATAGAAAACTAAAGATCAATCTAATCTTCTCTTTTACAGTTACTTTCATATATTACCTTTTTTGTACAGTCTTTCCAAGTAATCCTAAAATGTTGTTACCTCAAAGCCTTCTATTTCTAATGATTAATTAATTTGAATTGTATTACAAAGATTTTTTATACTAACTTCAAGTCATTCTGCTTTACAGATATATTAAAAACTTATGCTTTTTAATAATAGAGTTAATACAAGAGAATGCTTCAAAGCAAAAGAAAAATCTGGCAGCATGTGGTGATACTAGTAAATACTATGGTAAATAAACACAGTAATTCTGTTTATGTGAATAAGGAAACCACTTGAAAAAGAAATACCATCTTTAGTGTTTGGACTTGCCTTTAGCAGAAAATATTAGAATGTTTTTAGCCTAGCTATGACAACTACAACAGACTGTATTGAGTTAAGAGTGAGAGTTCACTTTGTAATAGAAAAAGTAGTTACTCTGATAGCTTTGTCTTTTTAGTATGCAGCCCAGAGGATTCAGGAAAAGATTACATTTACCATAATTAACATATATGTAAATGGAGATCATGGCTATGAATGATAAATTTTCATAGCAATTTAAAACTTGTACAAATTAATCAACCATACAGACACTTGATTAATGAAAGGCAGTGTCACTTTAAAATGCAACATGTTAATATATATTACTGTTATTGCAGATCAAAGAATCTTTAAATGTAAACCAATTAGAGCAAAGTTTAATCTACATTTTTTAACAAATTTAATACTGTGTAATTATGATGGCAATTTGGAATAAAAGTAATTCTGCTTCATGTTTACTTATTAATTTTAGGGAAAAGGTGTGCAAATGAATTTTAGATGTTTCATCTTGGTGTTTGGATTCCCAAAATAAAGGATTACAGTATCATTTAAATGAATGCACAAAAGCAGGAAAAAATTAGATACAAAATATTTATTCACATGCCATGCAAAATTTAGCAGTTTTCTTTTAGTTCACCATTTTTGGTCTCTCTGAACGTTATATTAAACAGATTAAGTACTAAATGGATGATATTCACTCAGTATAATGTTTGAGATGAGATTTAACATGCCACTTTACTAAGAGCTATTTTTCTTGATCTTTTAGGAATAAAAAGTGAAAAATCTTTTGTAGATGATTTTATTGAGAATAATTTTATTTTCATAATGAAAATAAATGGCTGATTTTTAGAAAAAAATCTTTTTTAGAAAAAATATAGATTTTACAGTTAATACATAAGTATGTGTTTAAATTTTAAGGTCTGAAATATAATGTGTCTCTATAATCCTGTTTAGTACAAACAGACGTTTGTAAAAGCAAACAAACTACTTTGCAAAGTCAACATCAATCTGTTTTACAAGGGAAGCCCACAATGGATCATTGATTATCATCAATAAATTGGAAACTAGGCTATTGCCAAATTTTATCATTTAAACCAGTACATCATAAAATGTACTGTTGCTAAAGAATTGATAAAATAACAAATCCATAAAGATAGCAGCCTGTAGTAGACAAGAAGAGGAAATAAATGTGACACAGTTCTATGTCACACTCTTGGTAGCAAACTATACTCAATATAGCTAAAAATTATTGTGTATCTTCTGTGTGCCATACACCATATTAAGAACTTGGCACTTTTACAATATAATGCTTCTATTTGTGATTGAATTTTTAAATCATTTAATTCTGATAATACTTCTGTAAAATAGAATTATTAATTTATTGAGATAGTAAGTACTAAAACTGGAATTTTGATGCTAGGCCTTCTCATTTCAAAGTTTATGTTCTTAAATACTATGTCATTCTCTCACCCCATGACTATATAACATCGTTTATCATCATCATTATATCTAGTCCCTTAAGCAGTCCCATTAAAGCTTTGAGACCACTGCTAATACACCTACATATTCTGTTAAAAGTTTAAGTAGCACTACAAAATGAACAAGGTCCAACTCAGTTTATTGGAATTATAATAATAAAACCTGCTTTTAATCCACTCTTTTGGAATAGATATATGAAGAAAATAGATGAATAGATAGAAGAAATATTAGCCAATCTATTAGTCAATAAATAAGCATTTAATACTTAGCCAGGATCTGCACAAAATGCTAGGGATACAACAGTAAACAAAACTTCTGTCCCCAAGGAGTATAGAGTGTAGTGAGGCAGGCAAAAAAGTAAACTGGCAATTATAATACATTGTGATAAGTACTACTTTAGTTCATGATGTGGTGGTAGTGTCTCAGAGTGCCCTCAAGAAGAAAAAATAAATAAATTCTAAACTTAAGCAATTTTGTACAGTGTGACATATCTGGGATTCCTAGGCAAGTCTATGCTGCCATCTTACAGTCATAAAGGGGTGGCTTTAAGAAAAAACCTTCAGGCAAGGCAAGAATTACAAGGTTCATAGACACTACCCAGTTGTGGTTATACATTTTAAAATAAGTATTGTAGTAAAGGGTAGTTATATTAGTGAAAATAACAGAAAATCCGTAAATAATAGTAGTTTAAACAATATCCTCTCAAACATTCATTAATTTAAGAATAAAAGATCCAGTGCTTCAATAGCAGATCCGTGAAGTCATAAAGAATGCAGGCTTTTTCCTTCCCACATAGTATTTCACCACTCCTAGAATGTGGTCCAAAGTGGCTGTTAGAATCCAGCTTTCTATTCATTTTCTATGCAAGAAGATGAAAGAAGGGGGAAAAAAGCTCAACCCTCTCATTTTTAAGGAGACTGTCCTTATGTGTCACTGAATATTTTCCCTTCTATCTCACTGACCAGAACTGAATAAAATGGCCATGAATAAAGAAGCAAATGAAGCTGAGAAATGTAGTCATTTACATGGGTGACCAATGTACAATAAACCATGGGATTTTCTTAATAAAGAACAATGGGAAAGTAGATATTAGAAAGCAAGTATTAGCCTCTGTACAGTCCTGAATTAGTTTTCCCAGCTCACAGAGGTAGGAATCACTATTAGTAGGAAAAATAATTTTTTTTCTGCTTCAACTTTCCCAAGAATAGTCATTCCTTTTGATCAGATTGAAATTTTTGCTACACCATCTATTCTGAGGGTTATGGCATAGATTTTTACAGCTTTCTGAGTTCAAAATATAATTAGTAAATGCAGTATATCTTTTCATTATAAACTAAGTCTCGGGTATATGTGGAAAATAATAATTTATACTTAGCATCCTTATGATTAAAAAAAACTAAATGCTTTCCTTTTATGACTCCTGAATATCAAATTATTGAAATTATAATAATAGTACAGATATGAAAGTTTTAATAATTAAATGCTCTTATCATTCATTTATCTGTTTGTTCATTTTACAAATACATATTTAGTGGCTATCATGTGCCAGGCTCTGATTAAGTACTGAGGACACAGAAATGAGCAATCCAGTTATGTCATGGAGCTTATATTCTAATGAAAGAGGAAAGATGATAAACATGTATATATGTGTATAAATATATATATGTATACATATATACACATTATAACTTTATATATTTTTCATATATATTTAAGTTCTCTTCTGTTTTGGGATGAATTTATTGTCCCCCCGCCACCATTCACATATTGATGCCCTAACCCAAATACCTCAGAATGTGATCGTACCTCAGAATTTGGAGTTAAGGCCATTAAAGGGGGTAATTAAGTTAAAATGAAGCCCATAGGATGGACCCTAAGCCAATCTGACTGGTTTCCTTATAAGAACAGATTAGAAACACAGAGCTACACCATGCTTGTGCACAGAGGGACAACTGTGTTAAGAGGCAGCAAGTGAGTGACCATCTGCAAGCCAACCAGAGAGGCCTTAGAAGAAATCAGCTATGCTGGTACCTTGCACTTAGACTTCCAGCTTTTACAATTGTGAGAAAAAGTTTCTGTTGCTTAAGCCACCCAGTGTGCTGTATTTTGCTGTCAGCCTTAACAAACAATACAGGTGCTAAAATGAAAATAAAATAGTATCTGGGAGGCTCCTTAGATTGGTGGTCAACGAAAGTAACTCTTAAGCTGATATCCAAATGATTCAAAAGAATCAGCCATATAAATATCTAAGGATATATGTTTTTAGAAGACAACAGCTAATGCAAAGACCCATTTTATTGTGTAAGAAATAAACCCAAAACCAATCAGACACATGATCATTTTCATCATTAAAAAATTATTTATTCAATGACTATCTGTTCATGATGCTATGGAAGTCATTGCAGCACATAAATATAAAATGATATAGCAGGCCATTAATAATGCTATAATAATTTTTTCATTGTGAATTATGCTGTAAATATGCTTTATTATTGACTATCCAGTGTCAAAATGACTTTACAGTTTTAAGTATAAATTTAAGGAGTGTATTAGTCATTAGCCAAATAATCATTTTGCTCTCCAAACATTACTACACACACTAGTACACTAATCTCACACAAATACCTTTTGACTATAAAAAGCTCTTTTGGGCACAGTAGAAACATACAATTAGACCATGGTTCTCTTTCAGGCTATCTTCTTAAGTGAACTTTTTACAGAACAGTCATTTGATACCTAAAAATATAAGATATTAAATAGTTTTATGTTTTCTCAAAAATGTAAGTGAAAATTATCATTGGTCTTGGGTTCTTTTTTGCCAAGCATTATCAACTTGAATTTCATATCGTGACTTTTTAAAAGACTATTTGTTATATAAACTCATCTCTCTCAGTTCTTACTATCATTTTTGTCACTATTGCTTCCACTCAAATCTTAGAATTTTTTACAGATCTAATAATAAGACAGTGCTTTAAACATCGTTATAATTGGCAAGCCTCTTATCATTGTATGGTGACAAACTTGAACAAAAGAAAGCAAACTGTAATTTAGTCAGGATTAATGTAAACAAACATTTTATTTAGAAAGGAATAAAAGCTGCCACATTGAAATGCATTTGTTAATATGAGAAAAAAAAGTTTTAAGGGCCAAATTCAGAGTACCTGAATATGCCCCATTAGTAATAGAATTCCTGAATGAGAAAAAACCTGTTTTAGATGGCTTGACCACAGTTCCTTAACAGTTAAGAACAATTTTGTAACTATAACATATAGTCTAGACAATCCTATATTTTATTATCTTTAGTGTCATTATATTATGCATTTTTATGTTTTTACTCCTATGTCAAAGGGTACATTTTTAACTTATTCCTCACATTTTTTTTTTTTAATAAAATAACTCTAAGCAGTGCTGGCTTAATTTAAATCCCATTTGGTGGTTCCAGTATATTTTATATCACACACACAAAAATGACATCATAATTTGCATCCCATCAACTATTCCCTTAACTCTAAAGGGCTATCATCCCAGTCCTAGAGTAGGTCTCTAGGGTTGAAGCCTATTCTATCACTCCTACACTAGATCTATTTGGTAGTAAAATCAGGGTTACTAGCCTGGTGCCCCTTACCTGGGAAAAACCTCTGTATTAACCCTGTCTTCACTTTTCTCAGAAAACTGATAATAAATTTTGTCCTTTTACTCTCTGTTCTTTGTAATACTTGGCATTCCAGAAGTTGTAGACTTGCCTTTCCAGCTCTCTCCTGACAATGCTAGAACTGGCATTCTGCTCTAATATTCTATTTTTCTTGCAATTTATCTGCTTTATGCAGTTTCTTTCTCTTATATGGTGCCTGCCTATTTTGTTAATATTTTCCATATTACCAACAGCTATTGCTCAACACATTCTTACAGAATTTCATCTGTCTCCATGTTGTTCCTAAGCGTTCTCTTTTCCTCTCTCTTCTTTACCTCCCTACCTGTTTTACCTTTAAATGGACTCAATAACCTGTTCTTTTTATGTGTGTTGTGTTGGGGGGGGGAGGTTAAGAATTCTGTTTCAAGGTGTTCTCATACCTAAAACTTGCATCAGAGTAGTTTTACCAACCTAACCAAAATTATGCTGGAAAGCATAACCATTGCAAAATATCAGCAATATCAGTGAATTAGAGAAGTTTTATGGGGTCAAGACTGAGTTATCCAGTAATATTGGGCAGCTGATAACCTTAGCATAAACTATTATTTTTAGTTACTCTCTCTGCTCAATATCTACTCACAAGCATTAAATTCACTTTTAAAAAAAT
This sequence comes from Macroglossus sobrinus, assembly GCA_004027375.1. Classification (NCBI taxonomy): domain Eukaryota; kingdom Metazoa; phylum Chordata; class Mammalia; order Chiroptera; family Pteropodidae; genus Macroglossus; species Macroglossus sobrinus. Next base: position 237,099 of record PVKZ01000499.1, read on the forward strand.
ACTAAAAAGTACTGATGTGAAGAATAGAATAATTATTTACAGTATCTTTATAAGGTACCAAGCATCTAGGTAGAGTGAATTATAGGTGTACTGAATCCCTATTTATGACTTAGTTGTTTATGTCATTTAGAAAACATAGCTGCTACCTTATACTGATGGAAAATATATACCTTATACTGGCTCTGCCACTTTATTACTTGTATTTCCTATGTCTTACTAACTCTGTTATTGTTGTAACAGCTCTTAATGAAGGTTTCCCAACCAAAATATTGGCATGTGCTATGGAGAATACCTTCAGCCACACTGACAACAATTGCCTCTAGGAGAGAATTTTAAAAATGAAATTTTATTATATTCTTACAAGTGGAATACAATCTGTAGAAATTGTGATGGTCAAAATTTGAAATATATACATAGGTTTTTTTACATTAACATTTTTCTTAATATAGAATGATAGTAAGGTCACTTATGATCCAGACTTTACTTCTTCAACATGGTTACAATTTAAAACTCAGTAGAGAGCTATTAAAATTTTTGTACAGCCACTGTTTTCAACCAAAGAAACCTCGAAGACTTTGTTAGTAATATATGCTTATGCATGAGGGTGAGTCTTGGTTGCCATGAATAATCAGAAGAGTTACTCTGGTAACCTTGACAGTAGACTATTATGCAGCCACGAGAAAGAAGGAAATCCTGCCTTTGTAACAACATCAATGGATCTTGAGAGCATTACACTAGTGAAATTAGGCAGACAGAAAAAAACAAATATGATATCACTTATATGTGCAATCTTAAAAAGCTGAACTCTTAGAAACAGAGAATTTAATAACGGTTACCAAGGGCTGGGGGGTAGGGAAAATGGGGAGATGTTGGTCAAAGGGCACAGACTTCCAGTTATAAAATAAATAAGTTCTGGGTATCTAATGTATAGCATAGTGATTATAATTAACAATACTATACTATTTACTTGAAAGTTGCTAAGAGAGATTTTAAATGTTCCCAGTGTAACTACTATGGTAATCATTTCACAATATGTAAGTTTATCAAATCAACATGACCTTAAACTTATACAATATTACATGTCAATTATATATCAATAAAACTGGAAAAAATCTAGTAACTGTAAAATTAAGATCGATAGTAATACAGTTGAGGAGTTTGTTGTAGACCTTCGATGAACACTTTTGAAAGCATTTTAAAACTTAAGCTACTTTAGAGATTTGAAGTCATTGTTTTATCTTTGAAGGTCACTGAAACATTTGAAAAAATAATCTGAATTTGTCAGGAGAAATCAAATAGAAATCATTTTTAATAGTATAAAGCAAAATTACGAATCCTTATTTAATTTCATCTAAAGAAATACATACTGCATATATATATAATCTTAATGTTATGCTAAGAATCTGAGGAAATCAAAGAGTAAATAAGACACAGACCTGTCTTTCAAGACAATTTCAAAATAGTAACAAAGACAGGCATATTGATAACTATAATTTAAGGGAAAATGGAAGCTGATCAATGTGCATTGGGGTCAAAAGGAAAAGCATTTAAGTCTGATGAGGGCAATTAAGGAATACTTTATAAAGGAATTCTACTTACATTTATCTTTGAAGGATGAATGAAAGTTAAATTAGAAGTAAAGCACATAACTTAAGATGGAGGAACTATCACAACATGGAGATAACAATGTGTATGGTGAAGTTAGGATAAGAGGATACAAGTAATAAAGATCTGGATAATTAAGTTTCAGAACACATAAAATTGACTCACCCAGGTTTTAGGGAAAATATGGCAATAAAAGTTTTTAAGATAAATTAGAAAATCAGCAAGTAAGATTAGGAATTATTAGTAAACCATGTAAGAAGTTTGGGCCAGGGAAATATCACAAAAAATGAAAAGGAAGAAACAGGTTTGAGCCATATTATTGACACTGAATTAACGTGACTGGGTGGAACTTAAAGGTTTACAAGATTTCTAGCCTTGATGACTGAGTGATTGTTGTACCATTATCAAAACAAGAAATACATAGTGGGTTGGAAAGGAGATGATGAATTTATATCTGGATATATATCGAGTACCAGTGTTTTAGAAAACTTATGTGAAAACACTAAACTGATATTCAATGTATGTATGCATTTGTTTATTCATGTATTCAAAATACACAGTAAAACTCAAAGACATGCTCCACAAGAAAATAAAATCAGATAGATTGCAATTGACTATTAGGGTTTGGCTCCTGGAAATCTTTACCAGCAAACTACCAGGCTTATCTTGGTCATTTACTTAACCTTGCACTAAGCACTCAATTTATGAGGTTGACTTTTTGTACCTGTTAGTGTTATGATATGTTTGACTGTATACACTGAGCATCTGTTATTACTGGACACTGCTCTAGGCACTGAGGTTAGAGAAATGAGCAAGACCTTGACACTTATACTTATACTTAATAGAACTTCATATTCTAATGGAGGAAATAAGCTCAGGTAATGAAAAAAAAATAAAGTAAGATAAGTGAATAGAGACAGGTAAGGGTGTGTACTACTTAAGATTTGGCGGTTAAAGAAGTTCTTCTGAGGATATTATATGACATGTCATAACAGAAAATGACATGATAAAACTGAATGATAAAAGAGAATCAGTTAAAATCTGGGGAATAAGCATTCTAATGAACAGCAACTGTAAATACAAAGACCCTAATATGGTAATAAGGTTAAGTATTTTCTAAAAACAATAAGAAGGCCAGTGTTAAGAATTATAAAAGGTATGATATAGAACATTCTAGGCCAGGGTGATATAGAACATTCTAGGCCATGATAAGGAATTTAGGTTTTACTCTTAAATTTAATGAGATTTTTGAGCAAGATAGTAATAGTGATCTGATTTACATTTTAAAGAGATCATTCTGGTTCCTACATGAGTAATAGAGTGTAGGAGGGCAAGAACAGAACTGTGGAATAAAGTCAAGGGGTTACTGCAGTAGTCTAGGTGAATGATAGTGATTACTTGTAACAGGATTGCAGTGATTGAGGTAATAAGAAGTGTTCTTATTTGAGATGTATTTTAGACTCAAAAGTGACAAGATTTAATGATGGATTGGGTATGAGGAAAGTAAATCAATAGTGATTCCTATATTTTTGAACTGAATAACTGGGGAAACTGACATTTATTAATATGGAGAAGACAGGAGAGGGAGAGGTATAGGTGAGAGTAGGAGGACAAAACCACAACTTTTATTTTGAATATGGTAATTTAAGACATTTAGTAGATATGCAAGGGGATATGTTGAGCAGGCAGTTGGGTATAAAAGTCAGACCCTTATGAAAGAGATTAGAGCTGGAGATATTGAGTTGGAAGTAATCAGTGCTGTGCAAGATAACTTTTAGTTCTCCTCTAGTTCCCCTTGATCTATGTCACAGGAGGCAACAATGGATTCTCTTGCCTTCTGGCTTCTGATTAGTTTCTGCCAGTGAGAAACCCTTGCAGTGGAGAAGAAGGAAGAAGATGAGGTATTTATTACCTTGGTTCCTTCTCTAATGCATTATAATGGGCGTTCTGACTCCCTTAACCAACTGTCATGGTTCTTGTCAGGTAGCCTTCTTTACTCAGTTTTCTCTCTCCTGCTTTACCCCTCTTTACCCTTTCATACCTAGGTGTGCTAACAGAACCCTGCTGATACTTATCCTAGGGTATTTCTTTATCCCTTATGGGTTCCCTATACCCTACTGATACCTTTGTGAAAGTCCCTTTATTAATTTCTCCTCTGATTATCCTAATTTTAGTATGCCATCTGTTTCTTGAAGGGAAAAAATAATACAATATCCCCCTGGCTCCTTTCTATGGTCTATTAAGAATAATAAAGTAATTATTACTAGAAGTGGTTCCAGGAACTGACTCTCTAATGGGATTCTGGGATTGTGTTTTACATATTTAAAGAGTGCATTGACAACTCACTTGCTGGGCGGTATGTGGGGGTGGGGTGGGGAATAGGGTATGGGTAATCTGTGGCAGGCAGTGGCATTATGATTACTTAAATTATCACTAATGGAGGGGACAAGGTGTTGTGTAATGAGGTGGCTGTGGCACTTATCGCCATGGCAACAATGGTAATTATAAAGATGGTGAAATCAACTGGCTTCTTTTGATGGTCCTAGAGAGTATACAAAAGGAAAAAGAGAAACTGAATATCCAACTGCGATTGGGCATAGAAAAAAAATCAAGTGTCTCCTAGCTTTGAAGGAAATCCTCATCTCCTAAAGTTGATAAAATGTGGCTGTGGATCACACCCACGTCTTGAGTGTAACAGTTAATTTGATGACCAATTCAACCCATCAAGTATTTTATACTGAGGTAAAGGAACTAGTTTGAAGAAGGATCTCATGTGTTAGAATGAGGACATTTGGGAAGACAAAAAATAAAGCTGAAAATTTTAAATTCTTATATCCCTTTGACCTTCCCTTTACAGCAGAGGCAGACTTTCTCCTAGTATCTGAGGGAACCAGCCTTTCAGCGATTGGGTCTAGGGTAGTAACTTCACAAGCTTATGCTTATTCTGTTTATGTGCAACCTCTACCACCCTGAATTGCTTCCAGGCTGATAGTGAGCATTAGACTTTAACATAGCCAGAAAGAGAAATATAAGACTGGGTCTTGGAAGAAGAAACATTCCAACAAGAAAGAGTTGTATAATTTAATTGATTTCTATTCAGGAGTCTGAGGAATATATATGGGAGTGAATTATATGGGTGTTAGATCAAGGAAGAAAAATATAAGGCTAGATTAGATTCACTCAGAATTTGGGATTTAATGTATCATCTTGAGCACCCAGGCGTGTGCTAATAGTCTATTAGGTTGCTACTTGAAGCCTGGACTCAATCAATTGTGGTTTATATTCAATGAGATTGAATAACAACTTCCCTGGAGCAATATAGGGGAAGGAATCAAGTTCAGGAAAATGAAGATAATGGAATGGGTTTATTATGTGTAATCTGATTAGCCAATCTTTATTTATATTGCCCAAGAGGTCACTGAGGGCATACTCTTTACCAAGACCTTAAAGAATCCAATGATAGGGAGGAGTATCAGTATCTTTGAAAACTGAAGTAATATTTTAGGGTGTCTGGTCTCTCTATGGCAGATATGCTGGCAGGGCATGGAACAATTAAATTTCATTCCTTGATGACAATAGGAATAATAGGATGCCAGAGACTTGGAGGCCAAGGAGGGGTGTTTATTCATTATAGGCCAAGTGGACACAATTACCATCATAAGCCACAGAAATGGAGTAATAATCAAAATGTTTTGACCTTCATAGATCTTTGGCAGCAGCTCATTGATCATGGAATCCTTAGAAACAAAATATAAGGGCAGCCAACTAAGGAGACACTTGTTATATAGAGAGAAAAAACCCTAGGCCTGGTGGTCATAAAATTACACTTGAGTTAAAGTAATGGAGATTTACTTCTTTTTATCTTATTCCCAAACTTAAGGTATTTATAGACCTAGAGATCCTTATTTGAGAAATAAGGCAGATCCTGTAAGGAACTACCTGGCAATAAGGTCATATATCTATAGTAGCATGACTCTTCTTCCACATCTGCCCCAGAGTTACCTTCAGCTATTTAACAATGATTGTGCCTGGAGTAGTGGTTCTTAAAATTAAGTATGCTTCAAAATCACCTGGAGGGCTTTTAAAACATAGATTCACCACACTGGAGAAGGAAAGCATATAGACCTTATGGGGTTATTAGATATTGTCTCTTAAATAATGCTAATGCCTGGAAACCTAAAATAACTCCAAGGTCCACTGGTTAGAATTGGGTTTTTTTGAAAATCTGATAATAAATGAGCTATTATCAGATGGCCCAAGTCTATTTCAGAAGGTGTCCAGAGGGACTTTAGGTCAGTTTTTTTGATAAGCCAATAATATATTGTAAGAATAGGAAAACTTCATAACAGAGAATTCCCTATATAGAATGAGTGCTATTGAAGAATATTGACCAACTTGAAGCCCTTGCAACTATCCTCCTTTGCTAAGATAAACAAAAAGCAATTCCTCATCTCAGTAGGATATATCATCCCAAATACTTGAATGGTTACAGAGATGGTGAATTCTACAATATCCCCATTTTACTTACTCGCTTGGTGCTCTATTCAAGTCAGATGGATCTTTGAGAATGAGGGCATATATCAGAACTTAATCAAGTGATGATGCCAATCACATCTGATTTTCTAGCATTCTTCACTGTAAGAAATTAGTATAGTCCTTAACACCTATGACTTGACAAATGCATTTTTCCCTTCCCTCTATTAGTAAAGATAAACAGAAGCAGTTTCCTTCACATCGCAGGGATAACAGTATGCCTTTACTCTCTTGACCTAAACCATGTCAACTCCTTTCTCTCTGTAATACCATAATCTGGAGAAAACTTGATTACCTTGATATTCCACAAAATAACATGATCATGGGACTTGTAATTCAGAAGAAGAGGGCACCTTTAATGTACAAGATGTGTACCAAAGATATGGCGATAGAGTCCATGAAGATGCAAGAGCCTGCCATTTCAGTGAAGTTGCTAGGAGTTCAGTGGTCGTGTCCACATCAGGAGATCCTCTTTAAAGTGGAGTTGCTTTGCTACACTGCCCTCTACAATGCAAGGAGCACAATACTTGGTGGGCATTTTTGGATTTTGGAAGAAATAACACATTTAGGCATGTTACTCTCATGTATTTAGTGGTAATCTTAAAGTTACAAGATTTGAGTGGGCCGTGGAGTGAGAAAAAACTCTACAACTTGGCCTTAACACCTAGCAAACCCAATGGCATTCGAAGTATCTGGCAGACTGACACATCCACTTAGTTCTTCACTTATTTCTGTGCCCCAGGAGGCTAACCTACATGGACTGAATAACACGCTCTTTTGCCCTTAGTAGGAGCCTCTGGCAATTTCCAATAGGAGAATTAGGGTAAACCCATAGTATTTTGGAGTAAGGCTATGCCCTCGTCTGCTAACAAACTAATCTCTGAAGAAAAAGCAATCACACTTGCTTCTGAACTTGGTAGAAACTGAATACCTTACCATAGATATCAAAGTACTATGCAACCCAATTGCCCCTCTTTAATTGCTATTATCTAATTTACAGAACCATAAAATTGGAAGTACACATATCAATTCTATTATAAAATGGAAATAGTATAAATGGCATCATGTAAGTCTAGACATGACACAAATTTCCCACCTGGTGAAGCACAATTATATATATTGAGATGCAAAAGTGATAGATTATCCTGAATGACTTTCATCTGCTCTTCCACATCCACTCTCTGCCATTTTCCATCTCATTCTGTGCTCTAGGAGACTAAGTTATATGGACTACTTAACAAAATCTTTTGCCCTTTGGCTTTTACTTCAGTTTAGCTCAAATGCAGAATCCTGGTGAGAGATGGAAGGGAGAGAAAAGAGTGAGATCAAAGTATTTATTTTCCTTTCTCCCTCCTATTTCAACCTCCTCACCAAAGACTTTCTTTATCCTTCTATCAAAAGTTATAGCTCCTGTTGGATGGCCCTCCCTACATAATTGTCCTTTTTTGAATTTCCTTTAAGCACTTATTCTTCTCACTTCCTCAGTCTTCAGGGAGGTGACAGAATAGTAGTAAGCCAGTAAATATTTAATAGCTGGATCTCTGAAAACAATTTGTGTACATAGGTACTTGGACAGACAGACAGATGGATGTGTCTAAGTTTGTTTTAAATTTTTCTAATATAAAGGATGTGGGAATAGAATTTATAAATAAAAATAAACATTGCAGGACTCTACAATAAATTCCTTATAGCCAATGGATTTTCAACGAATGCTTTTGTTAATTTTTGCTGAACTCTTACAATTAACAAGCAAGTGTAGATCTAACATGAATTTGTACTGATATTTTTATTTGTCAACGCTTATGATGAAAGTGAAACAAAAAGATTTTGGAAATTGTAAATAATGTGAGTGACTTCTTAACTAAATAATAGAGATAATAAATTTGACTAGTGGAAGAATATATTACCAAATTTTAAAATTATTGTTCACAATGTAGTGACTACAGACATGAAACACTTTAAGAATAATCTGCATTATTAACATTTTCTCCATCACTTAGTCAAATTTATGCTAATTTCTAAGGTGTAAGTTCTCCATCCATGGCTGATTTTAAGGTACCAATGTAGTATCATTGAATGTAAAGTTGGGAAGATATGTGAAGTGGCCTATTATATATTATTTCTGTCAGATAGCTTAACAGGCATAAGTCTCAAAAACATATCTAATAGTAAAATGTAAAATAATTGATAAATGATGGGTTTTGAATGTTTACTACTTTTGCTTTTAATGTAATTTAATTGTAAGGTTGTGTACCTTAATTTTTAACGATGTCTGTGTTTGACAATTGGCTTGCAAACTTCCAAAAATATAACAGTCTGTTCTTACAAGCCAGTATAAGCTTGCTCTGACACAGCATTGTAAAACAGAGCTCTGCTGTGATTTATTCCAGAATACTGTATTATACCTTATGGTGTTCTACATCCTGCTCACACCTTGTAAATAAATAGTTATTCAATTAAACTCTCCTCAAATTTCCCCTATAAAATCAGCCATCTATTTTCTGCTAGAGTCCTGGTTTGGTAAAAGCATATAGATGTTATTTAACTTTATAGAAATGAATGATAACTCCAAGGAGTAAAAAGAAAAGAGGAGGAATGAGGCCCACAGTGTCTCAAATTTGGAGATCAAAAAGAAAAGGGGGAAAAAAATAAAGGAGACTGAGAAATAATTGCCTATGAAATAGGAAGAAAAACAGGCGAATGTGATGTTCTGGACAGAAAGAGAAGAAAGTATTTTAAGAAGGAAGCAATGATGAACTCTGTCAAATGTTCAGAGGTCAAGTAACATGACCATTGACTGTAGCAAGATAGAGTTTATTGGTAACATATAAGTGAGCTTTCATTGGAGTGGTGGGGATGAAAGTCTTATTATAGTGAGTTAAGAATGAGAAGTGATTAAGTGGAAACAGCAAATATAAAATACTTTTATGATGAGTTATGTTATTAAGTGGAATAGAGAAAAGGGGCTTTAGCATGTGGGAGTTATGGAACCGGTCGACCAATTTAACATGAAGGAAGACAAATATATGTTGACAAATACGAATAGATTGGCATATATAATAATCATTGGAATATGATGTGGTTCTGTTCTGACTGCTTTTGTTTTCTCAGGTAAATATTAAATAGTGCCATTGGCTGAGAGTTAAAAAGAAAGCATGTGGTCTATGGCCATGCCACCCTAAACAAGCCCAATCCTGTCTGATCTCCAAAGCTAAGCAGGGTTGGGCCTGGTTAGTACTTGGATGGGAGACCACCTAGGAAGACCAGGGGCTGCGGGTGTAAAAAATAAAAATAAAAAATAAAGGATTGTAAGCTGACAAGGTCCTTGCAATCTGTGAGGTCAACCAAGGGTTGCCATGCCTAAAAGAAATAAATAAAAATAAATAAAAAATAAAAATTAAAAAAATTATAAAAAAATCAAAACAGGTGTTTGAGGTTTAAGGGATGAGATGTGAACTAGTTTTCATTGTTTTTGATTTTGTATTATTTTATTTAGGGAACAAAATTGAACAGGAAAATGTAGTAGGATTGCAAGGACAATATAGAGAGAATAAAACCTCTGCATGCTCAGGCCTTTGATCAATAATTGACACATATTAGGAGATTCATTTATTTATCCACAAATGTTTCTCAGTGCCTACTGTATCCTGAATACTGTTCTAGGCAACTGAGATATAGCAATGAACAAAACAAATAAATAAACCTGCCTGTTCTTTGTTACATTAAAACATTGGTTGGCAAACTTATTCTGTAAAGAGGCAGATAGTGTATATTTTACATTTTGTGAACCAGGTAGTTTTTGTTGTAACTACTCAACTCTATCATTGTAGCACCAAACAAGTCATAGACAATAGGTAGAAGAATAACCTAGACAGTATTCCAACAAAACCTTACAGAAACTAGTGATAGACTGGATTTGGCCCCTGGACCATTCCTTTCCAACCTTTATGCTAAAGGTTAGTTGGTGTAATGAAGACGAATAAAGCACAGAAGGGGACTGAGAAGTACTTGAGTCAAGGGTTTCTTTTTTTTTTTTTTTTAGGTGAGGCAATCCTTAGTTGACCTCACAGATTGCAAAGACCTAGTTAGTTTACAATCTCTATTTTTTATTTTTATTTTTTTATGCCTATAGTACCTAGTCTTCCTAGGTGGTCTCCCATCCAAGTACTAACCAGGCCCGATCCTGCTTAGCTTCCGAGGTCAGATGGGATCAACCTTGTTCAGGGTAGCATGGCTGTAGACAAGGGTTTCATTTTTAAATATGGTGAATAGGTGAAGTCAAATTAAGAAGATAGTAAGTGAAATAGAGTGTCAGAGGGTTTTCAGCAGGGAACTGACATGATTTGACTTGCAAGATCACTTTGGCTGCTTTATTGAGATCACTTTGGCCAGCAGAAGTCAGACATAATTTTTGAAAGAATAAATGAGTGAACAAATGAACAAAGAAACAGATGAATAAGGATACATATTACTCAGTTGAATATTGAGATTGGAAATATCAACTGGGGAGTCAGTAAAAGGGATCATAGAAGTTAGAAAAAAGCAGGTATAGAATTATAGGAAAATTATATCTAGAACCTCAGAGAATAATCAAAACAGATACTGTCAAAGAAAAATTAATGAAGATGATAGAAAAAAAAGTAATGAGAAAGATCTGTGTTTGCTATTTACTATATGTTTCATGTCCTTGGAGAATTAAGTTTAATAGATGATGGACTAATTACAAAGCTTTTCTACACAAAAAACTTCAATGTTTTAATGAAAAGAAAAAAAAAGATAGGAGGGTAATGAGTGGAAAGCTATAGATCTTAACATTTTTCTACAACTTTTTATATATGAGTAAACCAACCAATTTATTATATTATGAGCATACTCACTACTTAAGCAACTAATTCATTCATTAATATTTATTGACCATTGATATTTGCTGAACGGTAAGCTAGGAACTGATCTGTTCATTACAAACCAAAACATCCTGCTGGAAATCAGTAACAACACTGACACACAATGTTATTCACCTATCTACAAGAAATTCTAGAAGAATTTGAGAAGATTAATAAGTCAATATATTTGTGTAACTAATCAAATTAAAAAAGGTTAAATTGGATATCACTGGCTTCTCACATTTCTAGCGTTCTTTATCTCATTGAGCGCTCATTCCTTCCAGATCTTAACCAAGGAGTTTGTAGGTGAAAGAACAGTATGATGAAGCTAAAAAATCAAGAGTAGAGACGAAAAAGTCATATAGGAATGGTTATTAGAATAGAAGAAATAGAATTCAGGTCACATAATATCTAAGTTCTATTTACCTATTCTTTATAGTTTCTAAAAAGTGTCTTATTTATAAATATGCTTGTATTTTTGATGTCGTTGAACATGTTTAGTTCCTTGATTTTACATCTCCTAATAAAGCTTTCTCGGCTTGTTAGCTGTCTAGCGGTATGCTGGCCCATGTGACCTTCTACGGTAATTTACTTATACTCATAAAGTCAGTAGTCTCAGGTTTCAAATTTTTCTATTGTAATACACGTTTAAATCTTTGAACTCTAATATTGAGTAAACTCGGGAATGACTTTGAGCTCTGGATGCTGGGCTTTGTAACCTTGAACCTCCCATAAATTGGAGAAAACCTCTAAAGCAGCCAAAACAAAGCTCTTGACTTTCTAAATATAACGTTTGTTTGACTCCTTGACTTAATTGTGAACTCTGCTGTTTTTCCTTGACTGGTTTGCTACTATCATTTGAAGTTAACCTTTTTCTACTTAGTTGAAAATCATGCTTTAGTGGATTAAAAGACAAAATTACATTCCTTCTAATTAAATCTCAGAAAGTCTCTAAGATGTATCTTGAAAAAACAAAAACACATGTGCATGTTAATATTCCTAAACTATAATGGAGGATAATGAATCCTCCCTTTAACTATTTTTCCTTCCTTTTCAGTCTGTGTACAATAAATTTAGTATGTTACTTAAATTCTAACTTTATTTCATTAATTTAGTTTTATCTAATCAACCTTTAATTTTATTTTGCAGTCTTGAAATAATCATTTAAACCTATTTTTGATTCTGTGAATGGGGCTTTTAAAATTTAAAAAGTTATACATTCTTTTTATAATAAAGTTAATCAACATAGAATTTCTTAAAATAAATGAAAGCTCTTCTGTATTTCTTCTAATCCCAAAGCACTTCATAGAGGTAATTATTATGAATTTTGATAATGGAACGGTATATATGTTTCTAGACTGTTTTCTCTGCATATAAATCTACACACATTCACATTCGCACTCATACATGTTCTACAACTTGTATTTTTAAGTTATTGTGTATGGCACAAATTAGTACTATTATTACGTGAATGGATGGTTAAGTGAGTGAATAAATGAATGCTTAACTATAAATAAATAAATATCTCATGAGATACTTGAATATTATAATACAACTACTGTATTGGAACACTTGTTTTCTTTTTCTTTTTTTTTTTGTAGTATAGTGATTAAGTAAAATGCCTACTGAAACTTTTAGAAAAACATTTAATGCCAACATTAGAATTAGTTCAGATAAACAGGTGACAACTGATAATTCGTATTATTTTTCATTTTCAAAAAGATTGCTGTTAGGTGTTTTGTGTTTAATATGTGTAAACTATTTAAGTAGACTCAAAATGTAAATGAAAAACTACAGAAGTATTAAGAGAGGTACAGATAATGATCTCATTAAATCTTGTTAGCATTTTTAATATATAATTTACTGCCTCTGTCTAAATAGACCATTCTGAAATTATATGATTTTGAATATAGATCCAGTGTATTCCACTGCAGTGCTTTCTATAAAGAAACATGGAAAAAATGTGGACTCTGATACTATGTTTTTTGCCAGTTATGAACAAATTACATCCCTTTGGCTTATAACATATAGGTAATATCTCTTCAGGATATATTCTGTATATATATCAAAACATTAATTTTAAAACTGTAAGCTTGTGTAAGTGCCTATGAATTCATAATGTGTGGGGTGCCTTGCAACCAAATATATATTCAGTTCCCAGCATTGTTGGTGTTTCCAGTTTCAATAACTATAATATTATCACCTTTGGACTTTTATGGCATCTTTCATCCGTGGATCTTAAAGGGCTTCACAAACATTAATTTGCACAACATTCTTGTGAGGTACAGAAATATCATTAACCCCATATTACAGATGAGGAAACAAGCACAGAAAGGTTAATAATATGTGCACCACTTTCTACTTGTACAGTGCCTTTAATTCAGGAATCTCTAAGTACACTGAGTATGATGCTGGTATAGGAGAGCAGAACTAATACAAACTTATAAATTAGCTCATGGTGGATTTTTACCACATAGCATGTAATTCAAGAAACTGTCCTCAGAGTATAGATTAATAATATAATATTGAGCTATATTCAAATAGTTTTCAACTGTAATTGGGAATCATGAATTCAAACTTATCCTTAACTTTTTCTCTAGTTTGAAGGTGTGAGTAGATAATTATGCAATGTGAGCAACAGGCTATATAAAATTGTGTATTTTAATTTACAGAACCCCTCAAAATTGATGAACACACATGATACCCGATTTGTTGCTGTATGTATTTTAGGCATTATTCATTATTTATATTAAAAACAGTAAACGTTTTGATTCATCATATATGTGTATAGTTTTCATCTTTTTTAGTTTCATATATCGACCAGTTTTAATATCTATCTTTCCCATTAGGTACAGCTAAGTCCTCAATATTCACATATTTGCATTAAGATTCTCTATGGTCTGAAGACAAGACTCCTAGATCTGAGTTACCCATGGCTAGAATTTTCTCTATCACTAATCTCTCTTCCAAAAACATTAGGTCTCAGGTTCTTAGTACGTCTTCATATAGTTTTCTCTTTCTCATTCTTCTCAATATTGGAAATTACTAAGGGACCTTTTAGCATCATTCATTTCCCTGCTTCTTGCTTTCTACCACCTTTTTATAAAGATAGTTTATAGCTTTTGTGTCTTGAAGGGTTCAAGGTACCGTACTGGGCACTGGGAATACAGTGGTATACAATATAGAGTGATGTAAAGGAATTTATAATCTGGGGATGGAGACAAACTTTAAAGAATAAATTATAATTGTATTAATTACATGACCATGGAAAATTTCTGTGAAAAAAAAATCTGTAAATGATTAACCCACAGGCTGGCAGCATAATCTTAAGAGAGAACTGGAATTGTGAGTCTATTGTAGCAGTGATTGAAGGAAAAAGAAAGTACCTTGATTACTTGATTATTGTTGACAAATCCTGAAACATGGGATCCTTGGAGTAGAGACCAGCTGGATTGGAGACCTTTGCTTATTTGTACAAGGCAGACTTTAGTAGCTTGACTATCTCAGAAGTGCCTAAGATAGGTCTGTAAAGAAGCTAGCTGAGATGCTTGCATCAAAATGTAGACAACTGATACATCAGAAAGAAAGCTGGTATACGAGAAGAAATAATAAATTTTTTTGCTTTTCTTTTTTTTTCCATACGCATGCATAGTTATATACATATCTCCCTGCCAGTATAGTTGCTTCTTAGGTTTGCATACTCCTTTCCCTCATCAGTGCTTTCTTGGGAATCTCCTCTCTAAATCTTTACTTCATCTGTTTCTTCTTCAACCTGATTTAGCAGTGAGGAACTAGTGCTGAGAGCTCTAGCCTTTTTATTTATTATTACTTTTAATTTTTCTCTTAATATTGGCTTACTTTCATCCCTGGGGAGGCAGGGGGCGGGGGTGGTGGTAAAGATTGCCACTGAAGAGGCAAAGAATTTTCTAAGATAATGGAAACAATTTCACCTCAGGCCAGCACACTTTTACCTCAATTGTGCACAAGAGTACTTGAAATTATATGTAGTAATATGTGTCCGAAAGGAACGTTGCTCTCATTTATTTTACTGAGAGGTGGCAAGGCATCTCCACTGATATATCCAGAATTTTCGAGATAGGCACAAAGATTTTAAATGTTATGCTTAATCTCAACAAATTAAGTAGAAAGCTGTATTTGTTTTTAAGGTTATCTCCTCAGTATTGGCCTGATGTCATCAGTAGGCTAAACTGTTTTTAATGTGGTAAAAGTTAAGCCTTGCTCTCCCTTATGGGATTTTATAAACATGTTAAGTAGGCAAAAGAGAAGGAGATTGATGAATAAGACTAAAGTCATGTAACCAGAGAGGGATGGAAAAGAAGAATATTGTGTTGTTTGGCTTTGTACAAATGGAACTCAATCC